>VUQS01001387.1:0-16782 GCA_015108495.1 Heterochromis multidens | reverse complement strand
ATGGAAAATTCTCATGATGCATTTGTTGCCTCCCTTCTCCTCCTCATCTCCATCCTCCAACTTCCTCTCCCCCCTCTCTCTAACTTTTCCATTTGTGTCTCTGTTTCTCTCAGCATTCACACGTCAGAAAGCCAGCAGGAATTTTTCAGGATGCTGGATGAGAAGATTGAGAAGGTGAGGGGGTTGCGTGATCTTAAAGGTTATAAGTGGGGTTTGTAGGGGAGGGGTTTTGGTGAAGGAGGGGCAGGGCATTTAAAGAGCATTTAAAGTAACAGCTGGGTCTTAAACTTTTAAGAGCAAGCAACAACATCCATTAGTCCACATTGTCATTCTGCCTACAAGCTCAGCACTGAGCTCCAAATGCGTGAGGGGGAGGAACAGGTGATCACTGCAGTGATGAGCACTTGCTGCTCTTAGTCTGCCTCTTTTACACTGAAAGCTCATAAACAGTCAGAAGCGTCCAAAGTGAAATGAGTAATGGCTCGATTCAACTTCAGTGTGATGTATTTAAATTTTCAACTGTGCCTTGAAACATGTGGGTGAGGAGATGTAACAGTGCCACAGTGTAAGCATGGTAAAAGTTTGCTGAAGCAGAAATACAGAATTTTTTATGAATCAGAAAATACATTTAATGTTGATATATTCAATATTTTTCGATGACACTATTATGTGTAATATGAAAAGGATCCCTTCAGCATCCCTCAGATGCAATTGGGTTTTTGGACAATGGCACTTTTTTTTGTAATTTTACCTCTGTACACCACCAAGGTGGATTTTAAATCAAGAAATCAAGATGTGATTGAAATGCAGACTTTCAGCTTTAATTTAGGGGGTTTAACAAAAGTATTGCATTAACTGTTTAGGAATTATAGCCATTTTTATACACAGTCCCCCATTTTCACATTACCTTCAAAAGTAATTGGACAATTGACTGACAAGTAGTTTGAGGGGCAGGTGAGGCCCGTTTCCTCATTATTTCATGACAAATTGAGGAGATCAAATATCTGGAGTTGATTCCAGGTGTTGCAAATAAAAGTTGCACCTTTTGAAACATGCTGGTTGCAGCAGTCAAGTTTCAAGTCAAGTCAAGTTTCCCGGTTGGGGAATATACAATACTGTGTGACTGGGACCTAAAATGAGACTGACTAGCTATACTGATAGATATACTGTGTTTACACTGAATATTACCCCCAAATAATCCTATCATAGTTATGGTCTGGGTTACTGCAGTGTGTAGTTAGATTTATGGAAAGCTATGCTCTAGCCATGCCGCAGATTTAATGCGGTGCTATAAATCAGCTCTTTTGCTCAGAAGTTAGTAGAGAGCTAAACAAATGGGAAATGACAGTGAATATTGGAGTAACTTTTATGAGGGGGGGGGGGGGCAAAAAAACAACCCCAAATGAATGGTAATGATACTTGCTACAGTATCTGATGGATAGGGTTAGATGATGGATTGTTACTAGGCTGCTATTTTCTTGTATAACTGCTGTCAGGTCATAATATGTTAATGTGGCCCAAAAATAAAATCCATTAATGGAGGTTTAATTACTTTACAAACTGTCTGGTGCTTTAATCAAAACATCACGAGTGCAGTCTGTAAATCTAAAAAAATATCTGTCAGATAAATGTTGAGAAGTAAAGGTATAAAAGTGGAAAGATAGTTTTTAGGCTTAGTACTTGTGTAAACATTTTTCACCACAGATTTTCAGTGTCCTTCTGAGGCAGCCTATTTTTTGAAACCTTCTTTGAGGATAGTTAGAGAAGCTCTGCAGAGGAAAAGAAAGCAGTTATGTTATCTCCTCTTCTTGATAGAAGAAACAAAACAACACAGCAGCCCACCTCTGAGCACTTCACCGTCTCCTCCAGCATTTTATATTCTAGTGTCTGCAAATTGATGATGGTCTGTATAAACGTAAGTGGAGTAACAGGTGTGTGGGAGATTTGCAGCGTGCGGGCAGTTCAGACTCATTTAACTGAGTATATTTAACTGGAGTAAATGAGAGCAGAAAAACAATGATGCACATCTCATGTTGTCTCTTCTCATGCTAATCACTTTCTTTTCAGGGGCGAGACTACTGTTCGGAGGAGGAGGAGGAAGATGGGACATAGCACAGAGGCCCTCAGAAGTCACCCCCACAGAGAGCCTCACTGTGTGTGTGTGTGTGTGTGTGTGTGTGTGCGTGCGTGCGTGTGTGCTTATGTGTGCCTGAGAGAGAGCGCTAAATCAGTGTTTAACCAATGGGGTGTTGACAGGACACTTTATGTTGGTATGATTTTGTGAGAGTTTTTGAACATATGGCAAAGATAATACTTTAAGTACAAGTGAAAGAGTGGGGGATGCTTGAGAAAGAGAGAGAGAGAGAGAATGGCATAAAGAAAACTTTCTTCAGAGACTACAGCCCTCCTCACTTAGCGCCTCACCCCTTCAGGCCCTGGGTGGACAGATGGAGGTGGCGAGTGATGAAGGGACAGGCAGATGAAAGGAGGGAGAGATGGAGGACGACGTGCCAAGGGATGTGCACACATCGCGTGAACTGTGTGAGTGAAGGACTCGCCTCCATCGGGTCAGGCACAGTTATTTCCTCGAGCTGGATAAAGGCGGCTACGCAACCCTCCATCTGTCCTCCTGACTGTCTGTCCGTCTATATTTAACCCCTGCAATTGGACAAAAGAACCTCCCAAATATGGAGACCCAGTAAGGAGGAACATCTTGGTGGGTGTGTTGAGATGCACAAGTGGAGAAGAAACGGAGCTGAAGACAGAGGTGTTATCTAACACTACCAGGATCCACACTGAACTATTTGGCGTACCTACCTACAGTCAGGTTGGCCTGGGCCATGACAGACTGAGAGAATGGGTGAGGGAGGCAGAGGGAGGGTGGAGAAAGAGAGGGAAATTTTTGGGGATATTTTAATAAGAGAGAATAGGGAGTGAGCTGGTGATTTAGAACTCAACTCCTCCTGCCTTGAAATCAAGGACCCTTTTTTTTTTTTCTTTTAATTTTTTATTCTGTTCCACAGCCAATCATTCAGTTATATCCTTCCCTTTTCTGATGTTCTTTTCTTCAGTTTGTTTTACTCTTGGCTTTCATCGTAGTGTATCCTCATCAAAGCCATTATCATCCTCATCACCACAGCAATCAGAGTGAAGCTGCATAATTCACCGCATCTGTGTCTCAACCCAATCCATCATCCGCCATTTACCAGAATCTGGCAGATCCGTGCTAACATGCACATGCAGTCTATTCTTGTATATATGGTAGCACACTCTCATCCAGCACACCTCTGCATATTGATATGAATCACACAAACACATTATTGTGTCCTCCTCATTTCACCAGCAGACTGTCATGTGCATCAGTCAGAGGTGTTCCCATATAGCTCCGTATTTCTGCTTTGGCTCAGTGTTCACACACACACACATCATACACATGCTGGCACTGAAGCAGCAAACTGGGCTGAGCTTGAGGGGAGGATGCATGGTTGCCGTGGAGACACAGACCTAATCACTTTTTTCTTTTTCTTTTTCTTTTTTTCTTTTTTTGTTTTGTTGCTGTTGTCATCTTTACTGGATACTTACTGTTGTATTATTTTAAATACTTTTTTTCTATTAAAAATAAAAAGCGCAGAAGCTCTGAGCCTGTGTGGTACATTAATGTGTGTGTGCGTGTGCGTGTGCGCGCCCGCGGCGCTGTGAGCAGAGTAATGGAGCGCCATCATGCCGGCAGTATACTGAGGAGTGAGAAGTCAGTCTATTTTTCTGTGGTCATGCTGCCTAAAGCCATGCAGTCAGAGCAGATTCATTCATAACTGCAGCGCTGTGCTCTGCCACCTGCTGGCACGATCTCAGTACTGCAGTCTGGTCTGCACCGTGTTATAAATAAAATCCATTTTGCCCATGATCAACAACATCATGGATACTTACTACACTTTTTTTCTAGGTTGAAATAAATCAGTTAGGCATCAACAATTTCCTAAAAAGAAGTCAAATTAAAGCTCATGAAATATTTATTTTGGCGCATGAACCATGTATATCTATATAAATGTGTGCCTTCCAGGTGCATGAGCTCAATAACTGAAGTGGAGGTCAGCTTGACAGCTCAAACACAGAGATTATTCAGTGCTTTAGAAAAGGCAAAGAAACTATGTTTAATGTGAGGTTGTACAACTGTTAATCTACAGCCTTAATCATAATATATACAGGGGGATGCAACCTCCCATCCTATTTAAATTTGCTCAAAATATCCACTCAAAATTAATGTAAGAGTTATAAATAAAATGTTGCTGTGCTACAACAGACAACCATGCACTGCTGTCCAAATTGCCATAACGTTTTATCACAGCAATATTGGGATTACCATGTTTTGCAGTTTTTCTATGCAAATTAGCCTTTGCTTCACCCCAGACATGCATGAAAACGAACATCATTTTGTGATGGCACTGTAAATCTTTCATCAGTGATTTCCTGGAGTGGAAAGAAATGTTTTTTAATGAGTAAGAAGAGGAGCAAATTTTCTTGGTTAAGAGTAGTGATCCCATTCAGTGTTGGCTTCATGACTGTGGCCTTGATTTAAACTATAAGGTGTAAATAAAAAAAACAACAAAATATTAAAAGACAGCAGGAGTGTAAAGATAAGCCTGCATTGTCATTAAAGATGATATTTTAAATGCTCCTATGATAATGTCCTAAATAATAATGTAATCATTACTTTTTAATGCTTTTTGTACATTTCTGATTACAGACCCGTGCCACATCCATGCTCCTGTACTTTGATTCGAATTAATTTGCCAAAAAAACATGGGCCACATAGAGCCCAATGTGATCTTAAGTGGGCCAGTGAAATTACAATATTTTCTATTTAAAGAAAAAAAAACAAACAAACAAAACTGTCAACTGTTTCTGTTTCTTTCAGTGTAAGGACGTTTAACTGCTCAGTTAATCCCTGAGATTAATTTCAATCAATCAATACCTCTTAGGTTTAAATATAATATAATATAATATATATATAGGAAATTTTGCTTCTGTAATAAATCAAAGAAACCCATCAGTATGACTCTTTGACCTTAAATTTTAAGAAATAAACGCATAAAATTACAGAAAAAGTACCAGCAGCGCATTACCCAGAATTTGTCCAGCAATTAAAAACTGACATTTTCAGTTAATTCATAGAAAATGCCCTTTCAAATTTTTTGTTATGGATCCACTGTTAAGAAAAGAAAATAGAAATTTTTATGGTAAAGATGGTTTATTGTTTACGTTTTACCTACTTACTTTGGTGTAGTATTCCAGGCCATAGGTGATCCCTTTGTTAGTAAGAAGACTGAAAAATGAACCAAAATACAGTTAAAAGTCCAAAATTTATGCCCTCCTTCTTTGGAATTTTAACTTCTTTTTTTTTTAAGCCACCCAGCAGGCCAGACTGAACACTTTACCTGGCTGGTTGTGGTCCCAGAGTCGTATGTTTGCCACACCTGTTACAGATGAATATGAGTGAATCTGACCATGATAATCATGAAGTGAACATCTGCTTGGCAGCACTAAAACATGACATCAGTCAGTTATATCTTCTACCTTATTACTTGAACTTGACCAGCAGCAAACATATGTTAAAAAAAAATGGTGTGAAACAGATATTTGAGATTTAACTGGTAACTTTGTTTCTTCTCTCCCTGAAAAAAACACCCAAAAAACACCCATTTATACTACTATCACACTCTTTTTTGTTAAATTTACCATTATCCCACAGTTGTACCCCCAGTGACTGCTGCTCAGTAAAAATTCATAGTTCCACTGTTAAATCTATACAAACTAATATTTTTATACTAATAGTAGTTCAAGTAACTAATTATATCACAAAAAGACACTCTTGCTGAGAAGAACTCAGAGAATTACCACCTGAATTTGCAGCTCTTCTCCCTACAGACCTTTTAAATCATTACTAACATCATTTATTTTTCTGGCCTGCAGCTCCTCAGTGCTGTGTTTGGCAGCAGCAGGCAGCAACTTTTAAGTGAAAAACGTCTGAAAACTAACTGTATACAACCCGTTCAGCACTAAATGGCAGATTGACTTAGGAACTAGCTTTTGAACAAAGTGGAGTATTTAGCACTTAAAGCAGTAGTTATCAGTCTGTGGGGCATTGAGCCACTGCAGGGGGGGTGTGGATGACCAGTGCAAAAACACGAATGGAACTACACTGAATGAATATCATTCATGTTGGTAAACATAAACAAGGGTTTGTTGAGGCTGTGGTGCTGGCCTTTACTTCACTAAAATTCAACTTGGATCCTGATGATGATTGATAAAAATTGTTGGGTGGGGGGCATTCAATTTTTAAGGCCTTGAAAGGAGGGTATCCTGGAAAAAGTGTGAGTTCAGAGCTAAAGAGATAGATATGTCCTTAAGGAGTGGATGGAGGTCAAAAACCAACCTACTGCCTTTGGACGTGTTAGTGTTTCTGTGGTGAAAATAACAGTGAAGATACACAACTGCATCTGTAGGTGGTTTAATGTAAGTTATTGTAAATTGCTCATCTCAGGTTGTATTTACCTGATTTTAAGACCTGGTTTGAGATATTTTTTATTATATTCTGATCTTTTTCACATGACTGTAAGCCCCAGAGTACTCCTGCGCTCGGCCTAATGTGCACACTTGGGACTACATGTATAATGCTTTGAGTGAGTAACGCTGGTAGAGCTGATCTCCTCATTATGAAAGGAACATTCAGTCGCCCTGCTGTTTCTTTAATAGCTGTCTTTCTGTAACACACACAAACTCCTTCTTTACCTTGCATGACTCACTTGCAGGGGCGCATAAGGTTACAATCAGCAGCCACTGAAAACATCAGCAATGTGAAAGGCTCCCTGTGGGCCAGTGCTCACAGCAAGACTCTCCCACACAGCGAAATAAAAGTGAAGAAGGCAGACACAGAGAGGGGGAGAGCAGGAGCGAGAAATTAAAATGAGGGAGTCGGGGAAAGTGAGAATGTAGGAGGGAGAGAGTGAGGAAGAGACGGATGTTGCCCGTTAACCTCAGACAGGAATATGGGCAAGAAAATGTTCTTTCCACCCTGACGTAAGTACCAATAAAGAGCCCACTCCTCCCTGCTTTGTGTGTGTGTGAGTTTGTGAGTGAAACAGAGCCCAAAGTGCGAAAGTCTTTTTTTAAGGTACAACATGTTCTTGGCTTTCTGTGTGATTTAAGTCCAGATTCTTAAAAAATGTTTGAGCTAAATTCACTTTCATGAATTAGAAGTGGGAAAAACAGCAGTTTTGCCATAAATGAGAACATTTACTGCAGTGATTTTAAACTTAACCGAGCCTTGCAGCTTCTAGTATCTTCTGAAACACTAGTAACTTAGATTTAGACCCACCAGTTAATCAGAGTGATTTCAGGTCTCCTTGTGTTGAGCTTTCTTGGTTGGATAACCTTTGTTTAAATCTAGATTACAAATGTAAGCAAGGAGACACAACTTAAAAAATCAACAAGTTATAAAACAAATGTTCAGATTTAGTCATCCTGGGATTATTACCCTCAAAGAAAATATAAATTGACAGACAGAAATAAGATGCTCTGATATTTGGATAGCCTGAAGGTGTCTAAGGAAGGCTAGATAGCTTTTATAAGATCTATATTGATGAATTTTTAATAGGACAGAGAGCAGAGTGTAAAAAAAATCAATTTAAAGCTTAAGTTTTAAGACTGCTGCACTCCAACATGCCCTAAATTTTATGTGTTGTTATATGGCAGGATAATTTTTATGTATTGTAAAAAACCAACCTGGTTTAAATTCAATTTTGACCAAATATGTAGACAGTACTGCATTTTGCATACAGAATAATCACTTCACACATACAAGTGAACATATCTATATGTGTGTGTGAATCACATGAATGTATATTTTTTAAAATGTGGGCGCATGGTGTATGATTGTGTGTGTGTGTACATGCAGACGTTGCCCACGTAGACAGTATGAGTCAGCTGTGAGAGGCAAAGGGATGGCTTCCTGCCTGGGTGCCCAGCAGGCCTTTGCTCAATGTCTTAACTCTCTCCAGCAGTTCCTGGCTGCTTAATACCCACTGTGGAGTAATCCTCCTCTGTGAGTTCTAAACATATCTAAATGCATTGTCAACCCCTTAACCACCTCGCTCTCATTTTGTGTGGAGAAGTATACATTTTTCGTCCATGTACAGTATGCGCTAACAATATTTCCATGTCTTTTAATCAGGACCACTCTCTGCTTTCTCACCTCTGCATCCATTTGTATGTAAAACCTCTAAGTGAGGATCCATGCTATGGATTACCTTGGAGAAGAAGCCGCTCACACAAGGGGGAGACCAAGGCTTATGAAAGGTGGAATTAGATGCATTTGCATTCATGCTGCACACCCACAAGAATTGACCTACTTAAATCTCAGGAAGCTAATTGTTGAGTGTATACACGCCCGTGAGCAATTATGCAACCGCCTGGATGCATCTACTTAATGTCAACATCATAATTTGAGGATGGCTCAGCTGTGATGAAAAAGCACATTTTTGCAAATTCCATGCATCACTGAAGTGACCAACGGCACAGGAAGGATTGAAATTGATAGCCACGCAGCCTGGCTTCTGGTTCTGCACTTGCATTGTATTTTGCTGCAGTCTGCCAAATTCCCATAAGCTGAGTAAGCAGTCAGTGGCTGGAGCAAGACTTCAGACTTGAGTCTAGTGGTACTGAGGAGACTGTGTCAGGAATGGGAGCTGTTTTAGGTGACACGTGTGGGAAAAATCTCAACATTCTCAGTCGTGTGAGGATGAATGGTTTAGTCTTGATCTGAGTTCCTTCAAGACAAGACTGTGTGTGTGTGTGTGTATGTGTGTGAGAGCATGAATGAGAGAGAATTCATCAAGGATAAAACAGCAGCACCATCTGCTGGTTTGGGATTTCCCCATGATGCTGACACATGCGCATGCACACCCTGAAGAGAGCTCTCTGCATGATCCGGCACTATCTTTTAGAGATGTACATCATCCAGACAGCCAGACGAGCAGGCATGAAGTCCTAAACCACCCACCTACGTGCGAGTCCACACACACACACACACATAAATCAGCTCACTGGCATTGCAACCAGAGTGCAAGCCTTTCCTCTCCTGAAATCACTTGCTTCCAGTGAGCTGTACCAAAAGAGCTTTAAAAGACAGCTGTGTAAAACTATGATATTATGTGCTGGGCCTGTAATATTTCATATAAATGTGTCTTTGCTCATATAGTTTCCATTTTATAATGTAGTAAAATAAAAATAAGTATAAGCTCTGCTTTGTTGTTAAAAGAATAACAATCCTTTCTTCTTCTTCTTTTATAAGCCTCCTGGTACAAAAAATAGCAGTACATATTTATCCTCGAGTTTTCTCTGACATGGTTTTTCAGTTAGGAAGGATTTACCCTACTATTTCAAGCCAGAGCAGAGAAAGCGTGGTTATTTAAGCTACGCTTTCTCTGCAACCGCATTTTAACAAACCCAAAACTTTGGCAGCTTTTTAAACACATTTCTCCCAAACATGAAGAAAAAAATGAGACAGTTCTGCTCTGTCTGTCATCCATAGATCACTTACAGAAAAGACAAATGCCTGCATGTCAAGTACGCAACCAAAATTACAAAGCAGATGTTTTGCTATGACAGAAGAGGGAGTTCAAGCCAGCTGAATAATGAAAAAGCAGCCACGGTGCCTAACCCTGACACTGGTCCAGTAGGGTGAGGTTGTTCTCCGAGAGTTGAAGAGAAAGTGCAGAATACAGTGACTAACACAAGTGGTAAAATGTTCTTTAGTTTAGTCATTTATTTATAAGCATTTTTTTCTTTTTTAGCCTAAAAGCTAAACATTCACAGTCCAGTTTAACCAGAGTTTGGACCTAGACTTTGCTGTTTATGTGGCCCTGAGCAAGTCACAACATGGGCAGCCTCCACCGGTTAGTTGCCATTATCCTGATCTCTGACCTTTTTTAAAACAGTTGTGCAGCAATAAAAACTACAGGTCTACAGTCTTTAAGGGAAGTGTCAGAGGACTGTGATTTTGAATCTTCCCACATGTTTTCATGTCTTTGGGAAAGCACTAGAGGGAGCTGAGGGATCACTCGGACAGGGAGCATCCAACAACAGACAACATGGCAGAATACTCTCATTACCTCGGAAAACATTACCAGGTGGCAGAGATCCTAGCTAAAATAAACAGAACTGAGTCAAGACAGGGACAGCAGTAAGCCGGCTTTGTGTGCCTGTCTGTCTGTCAGTGCGCTATAATTAAAACAGGTTACAGGAGGGTTACTGTAATCATATAAGAGCATAAGATATAATATCACAATAGGATGTAGAGTATGGAGACTGACTTTTGAAGTGCAAGGTGGAAAGTTTTAAACAGACTCCACATAGCAAGTGGACTTTGATTTTCTGTGAAGAGTTTGTGTTTTGGTTCTGTATCTGTATTACTGTCACATAGGTTTGACACATTTTCTTTGTGTGATGGACTAGTTAGATGTTTTGTTTTTCTGCGATGCTTCTGAGAGAAAATAGTTCTCTAGTCCTCTTCAGTTTTAGAACTGTCATTTAACTTGGATTTTCTCTCTGCATGGAGGAAACAGAATCTTTGTCTGTTGCATTTTTCTTTTGAATTTCTCTGAGGATATTTGTATTGTGTGTTATACATTATTTCCCATTACATGTATTATCTTGTTTTTGCTTGCTATACAAAAGTTTTGCATTTTCTCTCCATACGAGGATAACATACAGAGATAAACATTCTAGTGAAGAAATCCTTTGAAAAATCTGCACCTTAAAATGGAAAAAAAGAAGAAGAAAAAAAACACCCAGGTTTTCAGCTTTATGACAATGCACTTTTTGGTTAATTTAAATTATTATTTTTGCCAGTCCAGAAAAAAATATTTATCCCTTCACTTATCTTAAGAAATTTTAAAATAACAGTACTGCAAAGTCTTGAGCCACCCCTCATTTCTTTATATTTTGCTTCCAAGGAGCCAGACTTTCTTATTGAGCAATAGTTTTCCAGTTTTTCTTTTTCAAGTTTTTATTTGGACATTGGCTACTTTTTCACAAATTTTAAAGTCCTTGTACCTGATCATTTTCAATTGACTTCTTAAAGAAATGACAACAGATTTCAGGCTGTGTTGAAGAATAAAGGTGGTCATACCAAATATTGACTTTCAAACTCCTTAGAATTGTGCAAACTCTTGGTTTTTTGGTTTTGTTTTGTTTTGTTTTTTTTTTGCCTGATATACTGTATTTCCATGTATTTGTGCACGTTTCAACAAATCACTGCACCTGTTTTCCATTTTCCTAGCAAAATGTAAAAAAAAGAGGGGTGGCTCAAGAATTTTGCACAGTACTGTATTAGGAATTCCAGAGGGGAAAAAAAATTGAAAAACAAAAAGAAAAAAAAAGGAGAAAAAAATGTGCAGCACTCTGCTAAGCTGATGTCAGAGTTGATGACTTCATGGTCTCCAGCTCTGCGGTATCCAGGAGGCTGTCAAGGGCCCTGGCGTGGAAAAGGAAAGAAACATTCAGAAAAACGTGCAGGAAGGAGGAGAATTAAAGAGGAGCACTAGACTACAAACATGCTGCGGAGAGACAGCGGGACAGGGCTCACTTTCCGCAATTAACAAATAAATTGATAGGAAATGGTTAAAGGTAGTAACATCAATTTACTATAAACAAGTAATTTATTATAATTTAAGGTGCTTTAATACTCTATAATAAACTTAATAATTATTATTATGACTAAAAGGAGAAGTTTGATGAAGGCTCCACAGCAGCAGTAGCCCTCAGGGATGTAGGAGGAGTAAAGAGGTGTGGAGACCTACACCCACCCTCCCTCTCACACCTTCCCTCCTCCCTCGCCTTCACAGCGTGGCTGATTCTCCACTCACTCCTCTCTCCCTGAATCGCTCAGTCACTTTTTGGACTCCAGGTCCCAGTCGGAGGACTCACTGCGGTATTTGGAAGCGAAGATGCGGGCTGCCGGGGGCATGGGAGTCGGTGTGTTGTGGGCACTACTGTCAACTCTGGTGCCCAGTGGCGTGTCGGAGCTGGTGACGCTGGTGCAGGAGCAGGTCAAACCCGAGTCCTCCCTGCTGAAGCCAAAGGTTATGATCGCCATCGTGGCTCGTAACGCAGCGCACAGCCTGCCATACTACCTGGGCTGCATCGAGGGACTGGAGTACCCGAAAGACCGCATAGCGATCTGGTGAGAGACGCACTAAGAAGGATGCAGTGGTACATGGTGTAGAATTTACTCTTTGACTTAACCTTGATTGTATTCAGTGCATGGCCTAACTTATTTTTTCTTAGCTTTAAAAAGTAGATTTTCGGACATGCACATTTCTTGCAGAGTACATCCAGTAAGCTACATGATGCAGAGCATATTGTAATGAAAAGCAGCGTGTGTTCACGTTAATTCGTGGAAACCTCCGGGACCTGTTGCTGCGTTTTACGATGTACTTACCTCGCGTGTCTGCCGGCATCCAAATTGCACACTGTAGGAGAAGATGAAAGGGCTGTTGTGCATGTTAAGGTTTGGCTTAACCCTTAATCACGGTTCCCTCTGTCTGATTCAGCACAAACCTGCGGAAACGGGGCTTTAAAACAGCAGGGCTGTCAGGTACGAAGGGGGCCTCACCCCAGGTAAGGTCCTATATTGCGTTTGGTCTCATAGGAACTGACTGTGATAATGAAAAGCTATCAAAGAGGGACCCTGCAGGTGAAGGGGATGAAAGGAGACACTGAGTTGGTTTGACAGCAGGACTGGGAAGTCATGCGTAAAGTGTGTGTGTGTGTGTGTGGGCGCCCAGGATGTGGGTTCTGCAGGCTGATGGATCAAATCAAAGAGAATCTGTGAGATTTCTGACTTCAAGAGGCTTGATTATCCAAGTGCAAGTGCAAAACATGTGAAATGGGAGATGGAAGACAAATCATGTGGTTCTGTACTGAAAGTTTGCAGTGTTTTTGCCTTTACTCTTTAGTCTCCCAGAGATATCCAGCTTACAGTGTTTTGTTTTGTTTCCCACCCTTCCCTTGTTGAATGTCTTGCTTTTCTCTGCAGAGGGTCTAATTGAGAGACCCTCAGGAAAATACACTGATACACAGAGGCACTAGAGAAACTCACTAAGAGGAGGGAGACTTCACTACACAGCAAAGTACCTAAGCTGCCATGGCTTTGTGAATGGTTTAACTAACAGAGGAAGGGCCCCATCAGCTATGACAGACATCTCTTTATCCTGCAGTTAGTGTAGACCGACAAAAAAAGCTTTGCATTCTTGAGGCATATCAGCACCTATACTGCACCTAAAATAGACCTAACACAGGTCTGTTTTAGGTGCAGTTGAATTTAGTTTCAGTGGATACTGTTTAAAATATTTCCACTACCAGTCTTTCTGTGATGTAGGATGTTATGAACAATATGCGTTGAACAACACCCTGAGTATATTGAGTCTGTAATATGTGGTGCTGCTTTGTTTCTGTTATTATAAATTAAAGTAGTAGTAATTGGAAACAGTGAAAATATTTAAAACAATTTTAATGTTTATAAAGTTATTATTTTTCTAAGTAAAAAAAAAAGTCTGTGTGGTTAAGTTGGTTAGGAAAATTACATATTTCGCTACAGCTCTGTGCTTCTCTGTTCTTTGCTGTCATCATTACTGTAACCCATCGTGTAAGCCAAACCACCCAATAAATGTCCAATTGTAGTTCAGCTAACCCTAAATGCATAAATATGTGTCAGAGCATTTTACAGTGTCTTATAGAGAACTAATTTATTGCTACATGACAGCTTCAACACAAATACCAACATTAGAGTGTCTGAAGCTCCTCAGAGTAATGCAAAGACTTTAGGAAGAAAACAGTAACACAAATTCCCTTTGATGACGTCAACATTACTACATTATTTAATTTATTAATTTATGGCATATATTTGAGAGTAGATTGCTTGGGGAAATAGAGGCATGAGGTTAGAGTTCTCATAAGATAAGAACCAAAGACTTTGTAATTAAATGTTGCACATCCATTCGGCAGCGTAGCTGGTGCACTTTACTACCATCCTAAGCTTGTCTATAGGCCAAGTGATAAAAGCTATAGGGAAACTATCTGGCTGTGAAGCTGTACTTTTGTGAAGGGACACAGTGTTCCTCACTGTATTTCCTCTCTGAAGCTTCATGCTTGAACACCACAGAGGATTGTTTATCTTCTCTTCGTCTCCACATACTCGTTACACAGTCCAATAGGGACAGATCAGGAATGGTGATGAAGGATTCAGGTGATCACTGGGTTTGTGATTTAAGAGGGAGACACTGGAAAGATGGAAGGTAGAAAGAGCCCGGCCGACTTTTTATCCCTTCACTCAAAGGACTAAATTAAGTGAGATTCCTCTCCAGTCTTCTGTAAATTAAGTTCACAATACTTAAAACAATGCTTAAAACTTAAAACAATATGATTTAAAATTGAGAAGCTTCTTTTGCTTTTATAGCTCTGAATCCTTTCTCTTCATGTGTTTTTGCCAATTTGAAATCATCTGGGTAGTGTCACATAGCTATTTCATGCAGGATTTTCAATGACAGCATCATATAGGCTTCCAAATAAATCTGGACAGGCCTGGTCTGTGGACGTTGGGAGGACCAGAGATTTAATTTTATTCCTGTTCCTGGGATAGTCAGATCATCAGATCAGGTCTTCTCCACCCTGTTACTTCAGTTCTGAGTCACACTGCCAGTTGGGAAGGACAGACAGATCTGCTTTCCCTCTGCAAGTGGGCACAGGTCTTGCGGAGAAGTGGCAGAGGCTGGACAAAAGCTCTCACACTGCTGCTAAAGAATGAAAGAATGCAGGGAATTAGGGAAAGAGGGGGTGGCTGTGCAGAGAGAAGGTGGTCAACAATATTGAGAGGTTAGCAGGTTAGTTAATCCACATTCCCACACTAGCTTGACTAAATCTGCTCTCCTCTTTCCTCTTGTTGTTTTTCTCCTTTCTATCCTCATTAACTGAAAGAAAAATATACTGATATTTAGAAAGGCTAACAATATGGTTAGTAAAAGAAACTGGATTTAAGATGAGTAATTGTCAAATTCAGTGACTCATCAAGGGCATCATCATTTCTGCTGTGGAGCTGTGATTTATGGGCATGAATATAATGGGAAACAATGACATTTGATCTCTTATACTTCTGCTGATACGTCTTGTAACATTAGGGAGAAACAATTACTGAAATTAGGGAGAGGTTAAGTTAATATTTCGTCACATTTTATCTCTTGCCAGTTAACAGTTTTAGGAGTTTTGTACGCTGCAGCAGTTGCAGCTTCAAAGGAAGTCATGGAGGATTTTCTATACAGTGAACTGGGTGTTTATGTTTGATGCACAACGTAGGCAAAATCCTCAAAAATTCAACTCAGCCTCCTATTAGTTTCCTTCTAATGCTGCTTCTCACTGGCTGCCTGCTGTTTATTGCCTGCCGGCTATGTTCATCTGAAGTACTTTCCCAGGTGCTGAGATGGAGGTCGTGATGATTTGTGGACTCGTCAGAGACGGAGTGAATATGGAAAGTAGAGTGCTAAGATCGCTGCCTTTTCCCAGGGGGCTCTCTTTTTCACTTTCATAATGCCATGTTGTTTATTATACTGTGAAGCCACTTAACCCATATTTATGACTGTCACTGCACTTTATACTCAGAGACAATGAGGTACGGTCCTTGTGGTATGTTTTTTATAGTGTTTAACATAATGAACAGTTGTTGTCATCACATTTCATTGACAGAAATATTGTACAGCTGCAAAATGACGGGAAACCCTAAAAAGCCAACCACAGCTATTTTTTTTTTCGGTGAACAATGTGCCATGTATTCTGGAGGTCCTGTCAGATGTCATTACATCTTTGATCTACTATATCATGTCATGAAAAGAACTCCCATACATTGTGTATGTCATGTTATGTCACATAATCATTATCTTTTAAGTTATTTTGACAAGCGCACTGAGTTAGGTAGTAATAAATGTACTCTGACAAACTGGACTGTAATGCTGAGAAAAAGCCTCTCTAAAAGTATGATTTACACAGATAATCAACAACAACAAAACATCACTTTTATGAAGTGAATAATATTGTTCATGTTGTTACAATAAAATAGGTTTCTGGGAAACTTTGTGTCCTAGCATGCATGTGCATGTTACCTTGACATGCATTACCTAATTAAATATTGATGCACACCCAGCACTCCCTTTGATGGCAATGAACTTGCTCCAATAGTAGCAGCCTCCCTCACCAGGATAATGCTCCCCAGCGCACACACAAAAATAAAGCTCAGGTATGGCTTGATGTGAACACAACAAAAAAATCTTCTCTAAACTCCTCAGATCAGACAGAGCTGTTTTAGAGCAGATGGGGGACCTACATAACATTATACAGGTAGTTTTAATATTGTGGCTGAATGATATCCTGACTATACTTCTTCCTCTGCAGTGGATTCAGTTTAGAAGTGTTACCTGGCATTACCAGTGAGCTTGGTATCATTATGGGAGCATTTTTCTCCTCTTGTGCCTCAGTGTAACACATACTTATGACCCTAATGCAATAGGTGACCATAGCCTGTGATTATCCACATGCTGTCATTAATGAGTGCAATGCACTGCAAAGCGTCAGATTCCATTGGACTCTATAGCAGTGGAGACATGTTCTCTTTTTTTTTTTTTTTTTTAAATTTTGTTTTTTTTTTTTTTTTTTTTGGGTGGGGGGGGGGGGGGGGGG
>VUQS01001386.1:0-11493 GCA_015108495.1 Heterochromis multidens | reverse complement strand
CCTGCTCTGCAGAAAGAGGTCCAGCGCTGTAAACTTGTACTTTGAACTGCCGAAAGAATTAAACTTTTAAAAGACAGTCGCTCTCCTGTAATTCCTAAAGAAAGAAAACGACCACGACCCAACAATACTGGATCATTTGAGAGATTCGCTCTGCAAATCAGATCTCTTGGCATGCTCAACACTCTTGGTCCAGAAGGTGAAGATGTGGGTCACATGTGGAGCGACTCTTGAGTAAGTTGCCAGGCGAGATGAGGTCAGAGTTTTGCAGGCAGATGGGCCGCCAACATGGGACAAGGTACACACTCTTTGACCTATCAGAATGGCTCCAGTATGAAGCATGGTGTCAGAGCTCAGAAATACACACCAACACCAGAGGACAAAAACAAGGACAGGGACAACATCGGAAACAGGAGCTCAAACCACCAACACGTTCAACTACCATTTTTCATGGAGCAAACAAGACTGCAGAGAATCCAATTTCTGAGACAACCTCCTCTAAACTAAATCAGTCAGTCAACAGAAAAGCATCCTTTAAGGCTTTTTGTCCCTATTGTAACAAAGATGATCACTACCTCAGTCAGTGCACAACCTTTAAGGCGTTCAGTAAGGATCAGATTTCTGAGTGGATTCGGACTCATCATCGCTGTTGGTGCTGCGGATGTTCACACCAGGCAGCCCAGTGTACACTGAAGAAGCCATGTAGCATCTGCAAGGGCTGTCACCTTCAGATCTTACATGAGGTTAATTCTAAGAGTACTCAGGAGGATTCCTGCATGCTAAGCTAAGCAACAGAAATTTTATATCTGGACAAGCCTTCAGATTACAGACGAGTCCTCCTGAAGGTAGTCAGAATCTTGCTCCATCACCAAGGGAAGACTCTCGACACCTACACCGTTCTCGACGATGGGTCGGAGCGTACCATCCTCCTCTCCACCGCTGCAAGAACACTTGGAATCCAAGGCACAGATGAAAGCTTAGCCCTAAGAACGATCGGCCAAGATGTCCAAACCATCAACGGCTCTTCTGTATCGTTCCAGATATCACCTGCAGCTCAGCCTCATAAGATCTTCCAGATCACTGCCGCTTTCACTGCTAAATGCCTTGGGCTGATTGATCATTCCTATCCTGATGCCATTCTGACAAAATATAAGCACCTCAAAGATCTTCCACTGCAGTCCTTTGAACAAGTCCATCCTCTGTTGCTCATTGGTGCCGATCACAGCCACATTATAACACCTACTGCACTCGTTTGTCTTGGACCACCAGGGGCCCAGCTGCCATTAAGACTCGCCTGGGATGGGTGCTCCAATGGCCAACTCAGCTGCCACCACAACAGTGCCTTTTCCTCTTCCTTAGCTCTGCAGAGCTAAAACTTAAGAGAAATGTGGAGAGGTTGTGGCAGCTTGATGTTCTACCTTACCGCTGTGAGAAGCAGGTTACTAGATCCCAAGAGGATCAAGAAGCCATCAACCCTCTGGAGGCCAAAACAATCAGGGTACACCACTGCTGCGCAAGAGGGACTTTCCCTGCTTCCAAGCCCATAAGGAAGCTGTGATGCCTAGCCTCAGGAGCATGGAAAGACGTCTGGTAAAGGATCCTGACAAGGCAGCCACATATAATACCGAAATCGATAAGCTGGTGATTGCAGGTGCTGTGACCAAACTTCCATCGGCAACCACCTAGACTGGAGAAAGTTGGTACATCTCACATCATATGGTCAATCATAATGGCAAAGACCATATAGTATTTAACTGTTCTTTCCAGTATAGAGGTCTTAACCTCAATGAATAGTTACTGCCCAGTCCAGCCTTGAGTACTCCTTCGTTTCAGGGAGCACAACGTTGCCATCAGTGGCGATATACGTGGCATGTTTCACCAGGTGCTGCTCTTGCCAGAGGATAAGCCTCTTTTACGGTTCCTGTGGCGCAGCATGAGGAGGGAGGAACCCCCTGAGGTGTATGAGTGGCAGGTACTCCCATTTGGGACTACTTGTAGCCCTTGTGCATCCTTCACTCTGCAGGGGCATGTTTTAACACATAGTCTGCCTGAGGAGGATGTGAGGTTCTCCGTGGAGAGGTGTGTCTATGTGGACAACTGTCTACAGAGCTTCCCATCAGCTACGGAAGCCCGCCATCTCCTTGATAAGCTGAGGGATCTTCTAGCCACCAGAGGGTTGATATCAAGCAGTGGGCCAGCAACAACTCTGACGTCGTTAGCCATCTTCCACCAGAGGCTAGATCTACCAAGTTAGAAAAAAATCTGCCTTCTGTGGACTGATAACATTACCTTCTGGCACGGATGGAAGCAAGTACTGCGGTTGGCAAGAATTAATAGAGGCGGTAGCTAAGGAGCTTCATGGGGTGGCAGGTCTGACTGGATAGTTTTCCCGAGGATTCAGCTCCTAAAGACAGGCAAACCGGTCCAGCTTACCAGCCGACTACTGTGCCTCTCTCCTGAGTTTGACAAGTCCAGCATGCTTATCCGCGTTAGGGGCCAGTTGAGATGGAGTGAAGATCTTGACCTTGATACCCTACACCCCGTTGTCCTGGATCCGAATCACCAGAACACTAGACTTCTCATAAAGGGCTATGACTTCCGGCTTTATCACCCTGGCCAAGACCGGGTGTTTGCAGAGGTCCGCCGGAAGGTATGGATTCTTAGAGGCAGAGAAGCTGTACGCAGGCACCAGCAAACATGTCTGGAATGCTGCAAATGGAAGTCCAAGCTGGCCTGCCAAAAAATGGTTGATCTTCCACCCCCTTGCCTCAGGCTGTTCAAACCAGCATTTTATTCAACTGGCATGGATTGCTTTAGTCCCTTCCTGGTCAAGGTGGGACGCCGTAATGAGAAGATATGGGGCCTCTTATTCAAATGCCTCACCACCAGAGCGGTGCATCTGGAAGTACTGGGGACGATGGATAGTGATGCATTCCTGATGGCTCTTCGACGGTTCATTGCCTGCCGTGGTAAACCTGCTGAACTATATTCTGACCAAGGCACTAATTTCCGTAGAGGAGACACTGAGCTCAAAGACGCTTTCGGTCAGCTCAGCCTTGACCTGCAACAGTGTCTAGCCCAACAACAGATAAGCTTCCACTATAATCCTCCTGCGGCACCACATTTTGGCGGAGTATGGGAGTGTGAGATCCGTTCCATCAAGATGGCGCTTTATACCACCCTTGGTTCAGAGACCATCACAGAAGAAGTCCTAAGGACTGTTCTCATTGAAACTGAGGCCATCCTCAACTCCAAGCCCCTAGGATATGTCTCAGCAGACATTGCAGACCTTGATCCTGTGACACCCATTTACCTGTTGATGGGGCGGCCTGACGGCTTACTACCCCAAGTTGTGTATCCCAAGTCCGAGCTCTTGAGCAAGAGAAGATAGAGACAATCACAGGTGCTGGCTGACAGATTCTGGGCAGCCTTTATAAACAACTACTTGCTTGGACTGCAGACTAGAGGAAAGTGGCAAAGGTCCTCACCGGACATCAAAGTTGGGATGGTGGTAATGCTGGTTGACCCCAAGTTATCTCTGTCATTTTGGCAGATTGGGACAGTGCGTAAGGTATTTCCAGGACCTGATGGTCGTGTGAGAACAGCTGAGGTACAGATAAAGGACCGTGTGTTTACCAGACCTATCACCCGCTTAATAGTGCTCCCAGAGATGACAGATCAAGAGGATAACCCTGATGGTAAGATGGACCATACGTTGGCTTTTCCAGAGAGCAAATTTGGGCCCAAATAGTGCGATACCGACTTTATGGTTCATTGTTCTCCATGCAGTAATTAATGATGACACTTTATCCTGTATAATCTGAGGCTTATTTCTCGTAATATAGACTTTGTGTAGTCTGCACCTGTTATGCCGTTTTGACGTTATAAACTTAGTTTAACTTTATTATGGTCTGCGTGTGATGTTTATATTAGGTGCGAAACTGCTGGCTAGCTTGATGACCCCATTTGTGGAGGGGCATATAGCATGTCTATCCAGCTATCGACTGGTGTAGCCACTAGATGGCACTGTTGGACTGTATTGAATATGAATGCCCTAATGCCTATGGAGCTGGTGCAATTTAGTTTAGAGATAAATCACTGAATAACCCTGAGTCAAGAACTGTTAACAATTGTTTAAGTAACCTCGGATGTTGTAGTTATATTGATCTGTATATTATGTTTCATTAATGTAAATGTTAATTCCTTGTCCGTCCATATACTCAATAAACACTGATACACACGTACACACTCCATACGATTACCAGTCTACCTAACACAACTTGTGCAATAACATTACATTGTTATACTGTAAACCTGCATACAATCTGAACACATTGCTAAACACCTTGTCATTGCAAACTTTATAGTATTAAGTATTATTATAGTGTTATCTTTGCACTTTTTATCACCTTTACACATTTTTTTCTTCCTCTCTTCTTTTTTTCTTATTCTTTGTGTATATTTGAATCTTCATTGTGTATATTTAAATCCTTTAAATTATCATGTGTATATTTAAATGTTCAGCATTTTGCACTATTTCTTCTTATATTTTATTTTTTGCACGTCAGGGGGTGCCAAAGTAATTTCATTGTTTTGCTGCCTGCATTACAATGACAGTAAAGCGAATCTTAAATCTTGAATCTTGAATCTTGTTCATCTACTTTTCAGACCACATACTCTCACACTATCATGCATACTGCTGTTACTGTACTGTGCAAATACTGGATCATGAGTAAAGAAACAGGCTGCTGCGTGTTCTAACCGACACGCCAGGAAGAAACCCTTTACGAGATCCACCCTACATACCTTTCGATTGCACTATTGAACAATAAGGAGAGATCATTTGGAAGAATTGAACATGATTTATTGAGATACAGAAATTAATTAATCTATTTGGCGATTAGACTCTGATGTTCCATCATGGCAGAACAGAATCCCAGCAGTGATAGGATTGACAGGACCCCCCTGGAGTCTAGGTGCTGATGGTGGTGAAGATGAAGATGGAGGCTTGGATGGAGCTCTGAGTGACTCACGTGAGGCGGAGATGGGGAGGAGGTGGGTTGCACGAATGAGAGTCTGAAAGGGAGAATGATGGAAGAGCATTGAGATTTAAAGCACGCAGAGTGGAGGCTGATTGGCTCAAAGAAGGTGGGCAAGAAGATGATTGGACTAGTGTAATGTTGTCAGTATTGAGTTTGACAGTATGGGAAAGTGGAAGTGATGTAAAGAACAGACTAGCACCCAGGAAAGCAGGCAAATGAGTGATTACAGATCTTCCTTATTGAACTTACGCATAAGCTTAATTTCCTCTGGTTTTTCTGTCCAGCACTATGCTTATTATTACAGGAAGTGACATCAGCTTTACTATATCCCATTCTTTACCATTGGTTCCTCTGCACCAATGTTTTTAGATAAAGGCTCTGTGAATGCTTTAGGCCTGTGTGAACAATCACAATGAGAAGATTACTAAAATATGACCTTTTCGAACACTGAGAACACATAAGCATCTGATGCATCTGATGTAATACACACAGTTTCTAACACAACCATCCATCATCACCCACACTTTCAGATAACACTGCATACAAGTGTCTCAAGGAAATATTGTAAAAGCCTCAGTGCTGCACAACCAAATTACATTTTTGCAGATCAAATCAGTATGAACTTATGAACTGCAAATAGCTTTACATTGGCCACTGGTGGGTATATTGGTAAAAATATGTAAGATTTTCTTATAAGATTAAAATATATAAGATTATCTTTATATAGCTAAAAGACAAATACATTAAAAAGTAAAACAAATGTGGTGCCATAGGCCCCATTGCCCCCTCTTCAAGTACTCTCATGTTTGAACTAACCCTTCTCTTACACACCTGTAAAGTTTGAGTGTACCTTGTAAAATTGTGATGCGATCAAGCAACGGCCTCTGGGGATGAAAGATGAAGACAAGAGAAAGTGTCAGAACCTGCAGTTTCTTGAGCGGCCACTTTAGGCTGGCTCTAAAAATGAGTCGATCCCCATGGACTCCCATGTTAGAATGCTAACTTAATAGCAGACAAAAATGTGTTTACGGCCTGTTACAAAAAACAGCTTTGGTCTCTATAGCTAAAATATCTGAGCCTTTTAAACTCTATCAAGGCTTAGATTTAGAGGCAGCTACCAGTCAAAGCTCTAACTAGTAACTGTCTGCTGAGCTTCACTACCACTATGCTGTCTCACTAAGAAATAACATGGCCTGCTGTAGGTTAATTAAACTAACAAACTGTCCAAGATAGCTCTGCTCCAGTTTTGGCAAGTGACGTTCAGGTTTTTTATTTGTGTGTTAGCATTATTTAGCATTATCTGTCTCTGGGTGAGGCACAATCCTGGATGCAGCTTGCTAGTATTAGTCTCACCCAAATATGGTCATGCTTGGCTCCATAAAATAATATGGCATGTTAGATGAATGACAACATTGCAGCTTCAAAATGGGGCTTCATAAAACTGATCCTTTTTATCAGCTTCACTGCAGTGGCAACAAAGAAAAAAGTAATGGATGGATTAAATATATTGTATGTATTGCATTGCGTATAAAAAATAATAATAATAAAGTGGATACATGTGCCTCAAATTTGACCCTGAGTAAATCTATGCTATTATGTTCCACCATTGCAAAGGTGTAACTCAAAATGACATTGATGGCTTTGTTCAGTTTAAATTCCCCAGTTAATCATTCCAAAGATCAAGATGCACAACACCACAGCTGTGAAACTGAACAGAAGAAAGCCATTATTAATATTAATAATTAGTTATTGCTATTACTGTGTACTGCCTGTGAAAAAGACCCATAGACAATGCGAGATGAGACAAGTTTATTTGTATAGCACCTTTCAACATCAAGACAATATGTGTGCTTTACATATGTTAAGTCATAAAAAAAGCATTTTATGTATAGATGTTTATAGATACTTTCCTACACATATAATGGCTTTCTATATATTGCAAAATAAGTGCTCCCTCTGCAGGACAACAACAGAAAGGTACCAAAAAAAGAAGAAAAAGGGTTAGGTTAGTTTTGGTGGCATTTAGCACAAAAGATCGGTGTTTATGAGAAATGAAACCAGACTTTCAAGTCTGCACTGGCTTTGAATTCTTTTTATTTAGCCCAACTAACTGCAGACACAATAATTCTTAAAATGTGATCATTAAAACAAAACAATGCATACATACATATAGAGTGTGGAAGTGAGTACATTTTAAAGATAACATAATAAAATGGAATGCTTTAATAATACTTTCATAGTGTGCCACTATTGTGCACATTAACACCTGTGTTTTAAGCAATATCTCCTTTAAACACCCATGGCAAACTGCAGTGAGTACTTGCAATGCAAAATGTTACACTTCTATTATCTGTTGCTTACATTTGATATCTTGGAGATGTGTTTCTGGTGGACCTCTGCTACATAAGTTATTATTTTATCAATGCAAGGCTACAACAGTCGAAGCAGCCACACACCTCTGTATCTTTTTGAGCTTTGGAGTGGATAGATGATGGCGAAATAAAAAGCCTTTTTTTTTTATTTAGGTGGCAAAGCAACGACTAAAACATGGTGCACTGACTCCACGATTCTCCAAGATCTTCGAGGTAAGGAGCGATCATCCTAGTTATGTTATTGCTCTCCAAAGAAAATAGGTTTCCTTTGAGCTGATTTGTTCTAATCAGGTGGGCCTTACATGAAGGTCCAGTGTCCTGGTTTAATTTAAATGAGCTAAAGTTCAAAGAGGAAGGAAAGGCAGTGTTAGTGCAGTTATTTATTACCGTCATTCAAAAGTCATAACATCCACCTGAATACACCTTTAGGTTACAGATTGTATGTGCAGTTAAGCAAACTAATGACCTTTCCTCTTTAATGATTCTGTAGGACAACAAAGGGCTCTCGATTATTTTACATATTTACCTCTATGATGCAAGAACATAAGTGTCGATAGATGACCTTCACTTTTAATATAGGGATCTATGATAAAACTTCTTCTTTCAGCTGCTCCAATATGATAAAACTAATTTGTAATAAATGTAATTAATAAAATATCTGTATATCCCATAGCTTCTTATTTTTCCTGTTTACAAAAGATAAAGACAGCAAAATAAAAAAAGCAAAACTAATCTGATTTATAACAACCATCATAAAAGAAAATTAACACTCTTCAGTACTGCATTCATTTGCTGTGTTTCCCATTTCCTCTTGTCATGAATTCCTTTCCCTTGTGAAACAAAGGTGATCAAGGTACTGAGGTGACAGTAAGGTCTGATACATAAAATCTCTCACACTTCAGCGGAACATTTTTAGAGAGTAGTCCAATGCTTAGGAAGAGGTTATTTTTTTTATTCAGTCTTCATTTACAGGGGTTTTCACGGCTTCTACTCTCTGCCTAAAAACTGAGTTAATGGACAACCATCATGCCAGAGAGAGTCATAAATCAGTTACTAAGAAAGATCCACTGAGATGTGATCCTGTGAAAGTAAGAGATCAAGGACTCAGAAGACCCACAACCACAGGAAGTGACATAACCAGTGATAAAAGCCAAGGTGCTGATTTGAACATAACGCTGATTGCAGAGCAGATTGGAAGAAGCCCTGTAATGGAGAAAAGCTTGAGGTTAGATGTTTCCACTGGTGTTTGTAGAAAACAGATAATGAGAAAACACTACTCACTGTGATGAACGGCCATGCTGTTCTCCTTCCAACTGCTGCCCTGATAAACCCTGCAGGTGTAGGTGTAAGGCTTCTCATCAGCCATCGGGGCCCAGGTGAGGCGGCACAGATTAGCGTAGACCAGGCTGACGTTGCTCCTTCTACGGTCTTCTGTGGACACATAAATCACTTGGTTGGGGTAGGTGGTGCCCACAAGCCGGCTATCCTGCCGAAACTCACAGTAGGGGCCGGGGACTTCGTAGGTCTCCGGAAACTCACAGTCCACCCTGACATTTCGCTCCAGGTAGGTTAGACATGGAAACATCTGGGGCCCACGTGGAGCAAACAGAAACTTAGTCACAGGGTTCACTGAAAACAGATGAAAACAGGATTTTTGCTCACAAGTTATGTTAGAAATACAAATACTGAGAAATTGCTCAGTATTTCTCAGTATTGTTATTACTTTTTCCATGTTAAAAAAATGCTGAAATACTGAAAAATCAAAGAGAAAACTACTGCTGTGATTTCCAAGACACCTGTAATATGAAAAGAATGAATGGATAAGGATCACAAGCACAAAGTCAAAGTTACACAGTGGCTTCAGTCAATATCTCATGAAAACAGTCAAGCTGTTATTAACTAATTATTATGAAATATTATTTCATTATCCTTAGTGTTATAACATTTGTTTATGTGATGGTTTTTCATTTCAAGAAAAATTAATAATTAATAATAAAAATTAATAATAAAATAAAATTAATAATTAATGTTAGCTGCTACCTAGAAAAGTGCCTAGTTAGTCAACCAGCTTGGTGGCATGTGCATTCTTGTTTGGCCAAATGAATAATATTTGTATTTGTGTAATCATTTACATTATTCATTTCATTTTTGATAAGTTTATTTTGAAGACCTAGCTGGCTAATTTGGTTAGCAGTTGCTATTCATGCTGAAAGGAGAAATGACAGTGAGAAAAAAGTGTCGTTAGGTAATAAAGCAAAACCTATTACAGCCTTGCTTGGAAAATATAGTTTGTTTACATTTTTAATGCTAAACCCCATTTTAAAGCCTTAAAAAAAGAAAAAGAAATGGAACTATATATCAGGTCTACATCCTCAGAAAACAACAAAAAACACTAAGATTTTTGGTCCCATTTCAACCTTTTCCCTTCTTTCTTTTTTTTTTTTTGTTTTTTTTTACTGTTTTGTGTTGAGCATTGGCATGTGGGTTTTTTTTTTGTTTGTTTTGTTTTGATCCATATTTTGTTCTGTTACCCATGTGATTACTATATATATAAGTTTTAGCTAATATTGTGTGAAAAAGTAGGAGTCTTTCCTTGTATATTTGAATTACATAATCCATATGAAACTTTACTGATCTCTGTGGTGAAACTGAGCAACTACATCTTTGCGGCAGTATCACAGAAACATTTCTGACTGGATCACATGGATTGTGGAGCTCAAATTTTACTCAAATGTTTATTTATTTGGATTTTTTTTTTTTTTTTTTTTTTACTATTTTTTTTTATTTTTTTTTTTTTTTTTTTCCCCTTTTTTTTTTTTTCTTTTTTTTTTTTTAACTTTTTAAATTTTGTTTGAATAGATTTCATAAAGTTAAAATCCATGAAAGATTATTTGATTTGTTTTCAAATTCAGAGTAATATGAGATTTGGAGCTGAATATGAAACCATATAAAAGCTTCCACGGCCATTCCTCAAAATGTAAGGAATGTCCTCTTAATGCTGAGTTTGACTTTTCCATGAATGCAATCGACGTCTCAAGTTTCTCACTGACTTAAAACATGTCCTCCGTGCACAATCCACATTGCTGCTCCTGACTGAAGCAAATTTAACTGGTGAACAAGGTCAGGGAATACACTTCCAGAGTTTTATTTTCCCTAAAGAGCAGGTGTTCCTGTTATTTTGTACAACTGTTTGCATTTATTGGTCTGAAATTGCAGCATGACATTTCAGGAATGACTATTTTGGATTTAGATGGAGAACACTGGTCAGAATTGCTGGCACCAGATCAGTGTGTTAAGACCTTTAATTTTGTCTGTGAAAGTCAAAAACAGACCCTGGATCAGAGGACCCCAGTTAACATGGCTGACTCATAGGCAGCAGCCAAACATGCCACAGGTTTGGACCTACAGAAGATGCTGTGGCTGGCTTTAATGCCTAATGTGAATGTGCCTATCTGTATATACTGAAAGTGAGTGACTGTGACTTGAGTCTGATGCTATGTGTGTGGGCTGACATGGTGATACGGTCATGTTAAATAAAGAAGTCATTTTTTAACCAGACTCTTGTGTTTGGATTCGTAGACTATAACAAGGATGCTGCGAGAGCTGCTTATAGTGCTTTCATATACAGAAACTTTAAACTTGTCCTGCTAACTCACCATACTGGAGGTGAATAAAACATTGTTTTTTCTAGGTGTAAATAAGTAGGGTCTTTATCTCAAGTAGAAAGGTCAAGTGTTTAAATGACACTTTAAAACTTTAACATGACAAGTACGCTGCACAAAAAAGAAATTAAGGGACCACTCGATCATCACAGTGTAACACAAGGTCAGTTAAACTTCAAGAATATCAGTCTGTCCAGACAGGACAAAAGACACACCGTGGAAGAGATCCAGAGATTAGTAATACCTAAATGCAATTATTAATCATTATTATTAATGAGGTGAATGAAGAAGAAACACTCAGTGCATCATGGGAAGCCCCCAGCAGCCTAGGCCTATTGCAGCATAACTAAGGGATGGCTCAGGGTCAGCTGATCCAGCCCTAACTATAAGCTTTATCAAAAAGGAAAGTTTTAAGCCTAA
>VUQS01001384.1:0-14243 GCA_015108495.1 Heterochromis multidens | reverse complement strand
TGTCATTAAAAATGCTCCAAAAGGCTCCAACAGCACAAACACGGTCCAGAGGTCCAGTTCAGGTGAAGCCGAGCAGACAGCTAGCAGCAGCTACACCTCCATCCTTGGGTTTCATGAACTGCAGCACTGAATTTTTCCTGACTTTACCCAAAGAAAGTGCATGTGATGTGCAAATAGCACTGCTTATCATCTGCTGCTTTCACAGTGCAGAGCTGCACACGTGCAGTTAGCATTAACCACCCCCATCATCATCACCTGCTGCATCAATGTTTCTGAGTGAAATCCTGAGAAAATCTGGAACAGAAAGCTTTAAAGTTTAGCTGACTATGAAACACTCATCTGACTCGACACAGGCTGAAACTACAGAGCAACAGATGAATGTTTGCCCTCTGAGCAGCTCCCAAAGCAAACAGCTGAAATGTTCTCACACACGGTGAGGAAGCTGGGTGGAGGCTGAGCAAAAGTCAGAGCGAGCAGCAAACGCAGCGTGGACTCTCACATCAGAACGGGTCACCCGCTCATTCCATTGTGGTTCTCACATAGCTAGAAACACAGACATGAAGGTGTCAGCTCAGCGCGGGCCGGCCTCAACAGGAAGAACCCCTCACCCCACTTTATCGCCGAATGTCAGTAACTCTATTCTTTCATTAGCAAAGGTGTTCCTGAGCACTTCTTTGTTCATCATCAATGCAAACTCCACCTGTAAAGGTGAGCTATTCTGCTCATGCCCAGCTCCACGTGTGGAGAGTCCTGGACTCTACTAGAGTAGCTGTGCATGAATCGTGGTTCAATATAATCCTCCTTTATCTCACACCGGGCCGTGCTGCAGCTCCTGTCTTAAACAAGCAGTTTAGCTCCTCCCCCTTTAAGCCCACTTTCTGTTGATTGGCTGCCCCTCACAAACGGAAGGTACACAGCAGGTGTGTGACAGATTATTCATCTCTGTGCGCACACACACACGCTGTCATCATGATGGATTAAAACCAAAGTGACCTCTCCTCCTCCAGAAAAGTCGGTCACAGTAAAGAGGTTTGCTCTGGTTTGTTAGGATTGTTCAAACCTCCTGCTGAGGCTCATTTAGAAACTCAACTGTCAAAATCTGATGACATTAAAGCTTTAATTGAATTTCACCCAGAGCAGCTGCATCTGGTAGACGTCTGACTATAAGATGAAAAACTGTGAACTGGATCAATGAAACACACAAACTGAGCTTCATCTGAGCAGCCTTTTAAATATGAAACAGCATCTTCAGCTTCCTCCACGGTGGGCGTGAAGCTGAGGAAGGGAGGGGTTAGAGCTCGCCGTGACTTTCTTCTCATGGAAATGACTGCAGCAACTCACGTGTGGTTTTAAAAAACGTTTAAAAGAGTAATCTGTCACGGTTTCTGAAAAACATGCATAAAAACGTATGTTTATGACAGACTGAGGCTGAGCTCAGACATTCAGATTCCAGATTAAGACTATCCTACCGTTTATCCTCCAGTAGCATTTTTCCCACCGGCGAGGAGGTCATGTGACTGGTTTGTTAGCGGGATTACTGGAAACGTTTTTGGACAGATTTGCATTTGATTTGTTTGACCAGAGGCAGAGCTGGGCCCAAATCAGATTAAGCTTTACAGTCGATCAGTATCTGAACATGTGGCTTTGTATCTTCAAAAATCAAACTGACATCATCCACTTGCTTCTTTGCAAACGACTCAGGACCTAGAAGCTCAGCTCGTGGGTGCGACGGGGTGAATTTCCAGACTGCTATTGTTACCGGCTCTGATGTGTTTTGGCAGCTGAGAAGTATTCACACTTTAACACTCCTAGAAAGCAGTTCCTCTCCTCACCTGTAGAAACCTGCCCAGACTGGCACAGGCCCTGATTTGAAAAGCAGTGCTGAGCACACAGTAAGGTTTACTGCAGCTGAAGCTGTCAAATGCTGACAGAATAATCATTTTACGTTTGTTAAACGTTGTGCTTTGGCTTCTTCATGAGAAATAAAATGCTTGAAAAACAAAAGCACCAAAGGATGTTTTGGAATCAGTCAAAGCTGAGCTGAAACCTGAAAGCTCTACTGTGACTGAATGGAGTCTTTATTTAGTCTAAGCTGCTGGTGAATATTTGAAATTTTACAGCACTGAGAGATAAGAAAACTCTCCGAGGACAGCTTAATTTCCTTCTGTTGTTCACAAACAGCCGACATGATGGTCTGAGTGATACGTACGCGTTGGAGGTCTGCATGTCCTGCCAGCTCCTGGTCAGGTTCTGCCTGAGTTCGTTGAGCGGGCTGAGACCGAGCTTCCTCTTCAGCTCTGCGGCGTGTCTCTCTTTGGCGCACAAAACCTGACGCAGGGTGTTGATCTCCTCCTCCACCTGAAACACATTCACAGTTTCCTCTTCAGTCCTGCTGCTCCTTCAAACCTCGCCTCTTTGCTTTCATAGAGTCCTAAAAGTGGAGTTCAGATTTAAATCATCATTTCTTTCTTTTCCCCAACACTTCCCATGATCAGCTCCACGGTCTCAGCTCAGTGACTCCAAAGAAAGTCACTTTATTTCACGCACAGACAGAGAGGCCGCAGAAACTCAACACATTTAATTAAGACAACCGGCCACATTTTTTTAACCCGCCAAAGCATTAGAGACAGGTGGAGCTGCTGCAGAACACCTCGATCCTGAAAGTGTCTGCACTTACCGGAGCTCATAAAACACCAAAAACTCACATTTATTCATCCACAGAAGTGAGATTCATTTAAAAAACACGTTTTAGGGCCTGCTTGATGCTCTTGTTTAAAGCAGTGACTTCAAATAATATTTTCATTTTAAAAGTTTCACTTTTGGGACTCATTTTCTAATTTCTTTCATTTCGACTCAGAGAACACCACCATCAATGATTGATTTTATTTTGAAAGGTCAGTCACTGCTAAGCAGCTCCAGCCCTTCCTGACTCATGCTTCCCTACTGAGGGGTGGGACAGGGACAAACTTATAAACCAATAATCAGTAAATAATTATATTAATTCACTAACGCCGACCACCACCACAAATCTGATGTTTATAGAGACTCAGACAAAGCTTCATCCACACAGGAAGTGATTCGTGGCGACCAGAGACCAGAGAAAGTAAAAGACATTCGGCGACTTCGACTGAAAGAACCACTGGTAACACAAAGAGGGCGGGGCCCAAGATAAACTTTTCTCAACTTCCAGGCGAGCGACTGAAGCGACAACCAATGAGAGTGCGGGATACCGCTGACTGACATATGATCTGGTATTAAATACATTAGAGGGTTACCTAGGCAACCAGAGCCTGGTCCGTAAGCAACCGGTCGTCACCTTCAAAGCGATGCATGACGAGCGAATCACTTCCAGCGTGGACGCAGCTCAGTAAAGAAGACAGCGCAGAGTCTGGGTTACCTGGTTTGACAAACATCTGCACACCTTTCAGTAGAAACAGATTTCTGCTGTGCTGATGGAACTAAAACCTCAAATAAAACCAGTTTACAACAACAGTTTAACCACACATGCTGATGACTTTCCTTCGGCTCTTTGGGGTGACTCTGTGGGAAACACTGCACTCATGCTGACATCACAATAATAATCAAAGGAAGTTTATCAGAGGCTTTATCAGCTTTTAGTTAACCTGACTCGGGTCAAAACACTGCAAAGAAAAGCTTAAGGAAGCCCCGCCCCCACTGTACAGGTGCTGTTTCACCGCATCCACAGTCTGGAGTCAAACACCTGAGATCTCAGCAGGTGTGGTGCGTACCTTGGTTAGCTCGGTGCGGAGCTCCTCTGCCTCCTCCTCCGTCAGGCCAGGTGGAGGAGGGTTGGCCGAGCTCCCCACGGCTCCCTCCACGGGCACGTCGGACAGGCCGTCTGAACGATCCATACCGAGACCTTTGTTAGGAGAGTTCAGGTTGATATCTGAGAGGAAGAGGAAGAGGAGGAGGCATTACAGACACACTCAGACCAGCACTAACAGCCAACAGTGGTTTACTCAGATGATCACTTTCAGTATCTCACACACACACACACACACACACACACACACACACAAACACGCCGTGGACAGGAAGAGGCGAGCACTGGCGGCAGCAGATATCCAACAGGAAGAGAAAGTGGCTGTTAGAGTAACTTAACACCCGTACGTCTGCTGTACACGCCTCACTGCCTGGAAACAAAGAATCAGCACATACAGAAGGACTGGGAATGATGGTTCTGCTGGGCGTAGCAGCTCGTGAACCACTTCTCCACCTGCTGCAGGTTCTGATTAGAGCGACCCTCCAAAACAGAACCAGGACCACCAGCTCCTCCGGTGGTGGAGGTGGACCAGCAGGAACCACTGGTGTCAGACAGGCTTTACGGTCAAAATCAGCCTTCATCCGGCCCGGCCTTCCTACAGGACGACCCTGTGACCCCCACCACCTCCACCTGTCTCATTTAAATCATGATTAGTACTCCAGAAAACCCTCTGAAATAAGTCCATGAGGTTTTAGAGATGCAGAGAGGCAGCTGAATGATACAGAGGACCACCACAATGGTGGCCTCACCAGTAAACCAGCCAATGGGGAATCATCACATGGAGAAGGGCTGCAGTTACCTGCTAGCAGCAACTGACCCTTCAAAATAAGAGTAAGACTTGCAAAAATGAAACTGTGAGGGACTCGGCGAGTGGCTGATGCTGTCCGTCCCTGTCACCTCCCTGCTGTTTCCCTCCTGCAAGTCATCCTGACTGGATCTGTGTACCTTCAGGGTGGAGCTGTCTTATCTCTGGTTTACAGTGTCTGAAGATAATCCTGGAGGGCTTTAAAAGTAGTGCAAACTGCTGTGGAAACTTTAACATCTTCTGTGGTCTCAGAAACTGAAATGCTTCTGAAACACTCGGCTCTGCTCTCTGGCGTGTTTGTGAGTGATGGGAGGTGTGAGTTTGGTTTTCGTAACAGCTTCGCCCACTGAATACACATTGTTTGAGGTCTATTTTTATTCAGCGTCCTGCTGTCCTCCTCCGACTGCTGCCAAACTTTCCCTGCCGGCCGGATTCTGTGTCACGCCTGCAGGTTTCACAGTTTTTACCTGCGTTTACTGTTCAGTCAGCTGGGCGTGGATAAATCCTGGTTTGTAGAGGTTGTGTGTGCAGCAGCTACACTGATCTCAGTGTGGGAGATTCAGCCTTAAAATTATATCACAATAGTTCAAGAAAATGTACAAAATGTCAGTAAATTAAGCACATTTTCCATCCTTCTCCTCCAAAGAGCTGCTGCTGACACACTTCCTGACTCAAAGTGTGAATCTACTGAAACCAGCAGCATTATAGTATAACAGCAGTGACACAGCATTATATCGACTCAGCATAAGCCAAAGGACAGCACAAAAGTGGCCTGGGCACTGTTTTCAAAGGAAAACTTGAGACAAAGTATAAAATAAATGCCTCACACTTTAGTTTAACAGTAACTGGAGTACGTGAGCCCTGTATTTCTGCTGACACGTTTTCTACCTGGGATGTTTCATCTTCACTCAATCTTTTTAACAGCTGCTTAAAGTCCTGCTTTTCCACAGTGTAACTGCATCAGTGACTTCCCTCCACTGTTTGCTCTTCCTGTCACATGGCAGGAAGAGCAAACTGGGGGTTGGGGCTAGAACACTGATCTACTAGGGGATAAGCCCCACTCACTCTTATTTTGAAAGTTCAGTCGCTGCGATGTGGGGATGTTCCTGGTAACTAATTTACTGATCGATCTGAGGGGAGTAACATAAATCAAATTAAAGCTCTAATTCAGACGATGATTTTCCATCTATACATTTCCTTCCACCACCTGGCTGGGCGCCACGGCGAGACATCAGAAAAGTTCTGGACCAAAAACGGGTCCGAACATTAAGAACCCCTGAAAGGTGGGAGGTGTCTGATGACCCTGTTTTAAAGGGTTTCTCAGTCAGTGCGCCTACAGTACCATCACTGTGGGTCCATTCACACACATCATTTAATCATTTACACCTGGAAGAAAAGTCCTTCATATTTCTGACTGTCCTCTCACTCCCTTACAGCCTCCAGAGTACAAACTGTGTGTGTAATCAGCTTCATCCATCTGGTTTGGCAGCGGTCTGATGAGTCTGCAAACACTGAGGCGTGCCCTGAATGTGAACCACACCTTCCTTAAACTGCGCCCTGCTGCTGCTTTGTTTACAGCTGATAGTGACACACAAGCAGCTGCTTCACAGCGAACACAAACCAACCCAGAACCAGAGAGCAAACACTTCTTCTTCTTTTATCATGTAGTTACTGCGGGGTCACGTCAGAGTGGATCAGTCTCCGGCTCGCCCGCTAACCCTTCGCTCAGGTTTCAAAGCTACAGTTGATGAGACTCAGACGCCCTACTTTATCTGGTCTGTTGTACACAAAGACAAGAGAAATGGAGGCAGCAGTAATCTCTGCGCTGATTGGCTGATCCAGCACGACAGGTTCATCTGAGCTGCAGACCACCGCGGGAAACTCACAGAGAGGACCAGAGGCCACCACGGCCTGCAGGAGCCAACCGAGGCATCATCAGGGGTTACCTCAGCCTCCTATTGGCTGAAACACTGACGCGAGCCAGCGAGCGATGCTTGATCTGCAGCAGGGACGGGCCTTTCAAACATCACGCCCACGCCAAACGTCATGTGACCTGCTCGCTTTATGTGACATTTATTCAGAGCTTGGAGGCTTTGCATGTTTGTCCTGTTTATTCCTCGCGTTGTGGGATTAATCTGGGATTAATCTGGGATTAATCTGGGATTAATCCAGGATTTTCTTATTGAAAACAGGCTTCGTCACCTGAACTGAAGTCGGATGTTTAATAAACCTTTATTATTTTTTTTTTAAAGCTCAAGTAGATTTAATCTCACTTACAGAAAACTTTAGTGAAAGGTGCAAAAGTCTTTGGTTTTATGTGCAGGATTTATTCAAAGCAGATGATGGAGGTGAAGTCATTTGTTTCACGATGGTGCCCCTTTTCATCTTTTAGCACTCCTTCTCTAAAACCCTGAATTCACTCCTCACCAGGTTACCTTAACATCACCTTTCTTTGCTTAATCACTTCCCTTTTTGATTTTATTTAAAACCTCAAAGTAAAGACAAACTTTACCTCACAATCTGACTAAATGCTGCGTGTAAGGTGGACCTATCCCGCATTTTTTCTACTCTTGGATCTGTATGATGTCATCTCAGACGCAAAAGCTCCACCCACCTGCTGTTCAAACCTTCCCTTTGTGAGAGACAGCCAATCAGAGTAAAGCTGTCTGAAAAGAGGAGGAGCTAAAGCAGCTTGTTTCAGACTGAGGATGAGCTGAGGTGGCTCAGTGGGAGCTAAAGGCAGTCACCTGTAAACACAGAGCGTCATGAAGCGTTTACCTGGTGAACCTCCAACATGAAGCAGTCAGTGATGACCCAGAGGAGTCTGCTCGTGAGTGTCCACCTGACAGGTGAGACTCCAGGTAAACAGAGGAGCTGCTACGCAGCCAATCAAACCTCGAGTCTGAGCTGCTGTAACACGTCGGCAGTGTTTCGGTAAACACGAACCTCCTGTTTCTGATCTCATTTAAGTTCAACTCCGAACCGGAGCCCGGAGCCCCCCGGAGCCCCCGGGAGCCCCCGGGAGCCCCCCGGAGCCCCGGGAGCCCCCCGGAGCCGCGGCCTGTGCTTAAAGCTCGGTGATCCTCCGCAGTCAGCGCGCTGCTGGCTGTTTTATGACCGATAAAGCGCTAAAAGTGTCCGCCGTGTGGCTCCCTTAGAGCCTCTCTGCGCACTCACACACTCGGCTAGGCTAGGCTAACTCCGTGCTAGGCTAACACTCAGCGTTACCTTGGCTGGCGGGGTCCATGGCGTCGCTTTCTCGCGGCTTAAACTCCTCTTTTCGTGATTTAAAGATTCAGTAGGAGCGCAGCGGACAGCAGAGCGGCACACTGTGAGCAGAAACCGTCCAAACCGCAGCTTCACTCAGAAAGTCGTCGACAGGAACACACACAGGCAGCAGCAGCCGTTTATCCCACGGTCCGTGAAGCTAACGCCTAAAAAACAGAGGCATATCCGGGATTTCAAAATAAAACTTAGATTACGTCAGAGCCTGGAGGCGATGACTGGAAAATATTTAGTGATTAATGAGCTATTATTTTAATAATAATGGATAATCTCACTCACAGATTAAAATTAATCCCTTATTTTATATTTTTATAAACAGCAGTGTTAAAAAATAATAAAATGTAAACAGGATTTTTTCAGTAAATAAAAAATTCTGCCTGATGTGAATCACGAGAATAATGAAAATATTCTTGGGCTAATTTACCATAGCATTAATTACATATTTGATTTTCAAATTGGCTTAAACAGCGTGGACTAATCACACTAAGGTGTGTCATCACTTCCGTTAAAGGTGCTTTTTCAGTTTCAAACATTTCATTTTTTACTCCACTGCTTCTGAGATTATGTATGACATACAGACAGGTACAGTGCTTATCAGATTCATTAGACACCTGTCATAAAAACAAGAAAACATTCATACATATTTTATATTTATATATATTTAATATAGTGAGTTTGACGACTTTGAACAGAAGCGGCACACCGGACTTCTCTGAGCAGTCAGAAATTAATCAGACATAACATTAAACCACTAAAACTCATGTGTCTGTGAATAACTGTCATTTAGCATCTTAATCAAAAATAATGTGCTTTACTATTTTTCAGCTTTTTTGTAAAACAGTAAATTTAAAAATTCATGGATAACAACAGTAATTATAGTTTAGCATTAAAAATATCTAAAAGCCCGTTTCATTTATCACTGCTGTGCTGTGTGCTTCTGTAATTTTATTGCTCATGTGGAACTTTAAGTCTGGTATTAATGCTCACCTTTAATGATGCACTGAGCCGAAGATTCTGGTGCTTTTATTTTAAAGGACCGTCCTCCAAACAGGAAGCGGTTTCTCCTCAGCACAGTGGTGACCAATCCTGCTGAAATATTTTGGTTTGACACTTTTTGTGTTTATAATTCTTTTAGTTTCATGAACGTGTGCGTGGAAAACTGTGCGCAGACCTGCAGGTTTGAATAAAACTGTGAGCTGCTCATCACTCCTTATGAAACACGCAGACATGTCCATGGATTTGTGATTTTAATGATCACTCAGCAGTAATCAGGACTCAGAGTGAAACTGGATCACACGACAAACAAACCGAGCTGTTCTGCAGCTTTTACCGGGTTTATCACCCGCCGATGTGAAGCAGGAGAAAAGTTCAAAATCAGCACAGATTATCTGAGAGAAGCATCATCATCATCATCATCATCAGCATCATCAGCATCATCAGCATCAGCATCATCATCATCATCATCATCATCATCATCATCATCATCATCATCATCATCAGCAGCAGCATCATCATCATCATCATCATCATCATCATCATCATCATCATCATCATCATCATCATCATCATCTTCACACATCTCTGAAGTCAGGCTCACCTCAGGTCATCCTAGAGAGAGTCAGTAAAATAAAGCGAGGACAGATTAGCTGATGTCAGATGAACAGCAAACCTGCTGAGATGATCTGAACTCAGACATGTCATCACCCTGGTTACCAGCAGGCGGCCTCTGATTGGCTGTGCAGATATGAGAGTTTAGTTAGAAGTGTTTTCACATAAGTGCACCAATGAACAAAAACAGGTGAATGCTGGGGGAAAAAAACCCTTCTCTCTAACCAGAGTAACGTTGACAGCGTGGTGTTCCTGAGTGTGTGAAGGTTACAGCGCCTGCAGGCAAACAAAACCAGTCACACAGCAAAAAAGCAGCAGACATACCTGTCCTGCAGGGTACCTTCAATTCTAATAACCTAAGTAAAGCTGACAGGCTGAGTCACACTTCATTGAAAAGAGACTGCTGTAATTCATCCTCACAACAACCAGTCAGCTTTATTTAGACACAACCTCTCAGAGCAGGTGAACCCAGCTCAGAGTGCCTCACAGGTGAGCTCACAGGATGGTCAGTGTGGACGGGAGACGGATGAACTCCAGAAGGAAGAAAAATGATATGAGTTCAAATATTTGAGGCTTTGATTGTTTTTGCTTTCCCAGGTCGTCTGAGTGGAACTCCGTGCAAGGCGACTGTCCTCACGCCAACGCAGAGGATGGAGAGTTCTGGTAGGCGGAGCCTCTGCACACACAGCACACCTGCTGAGGTTGGAGGCTCAGTTGTGCTGATGGGAAGCGCTCTTCTCTATTCTTTCTCTACAGGATGTCATTCAACGACTTTCTGCGTCACTACTCTCGTATCGAGGTGTGCACTCTGACTCCGGACACCATCGAGGATGACTCTGTCAAAAACTGGAGCGTCAGCAAGTTCGATGGCAACTGGAGGAGAGGCTCCACCGCCGGAGGCTGCAGGAATCACCCGTGTGAGTCACCTGCTGCAACACTGAGACTGTTTAACCAATCAGAAACAAGATACAGGTGCATTATTTCAGAGTCAGGTGGTACGTTTTCATGAACCCCTGATGGAGGATGACCCGGTGGGGGTCTGATGGTTCACTGAGGTGCGCAGCAGCAGCAGGAGGTTTCAGACAGCATGTTTTCTGTCTGCAGACACGTTCTGGATGAATCCGCAGTTCATGATTAAGCTGGATGAGGAGGACGATGACCCTGATGATGGCGTGGTGGGCTGCAGCTTTGTGGTGGGTCTGATCCAGAAGAACCGCAGGAAGCTGCGCAAACAGGGGGAGGACATGAACACCATCGGGTTCGCTATCTACGAGGTGAGAAACGTCAGAGTTAAAGATCCAATTTAAAGGATTCAAAGATTAATGACATGACATCTGAACTCTCTCTCTTATCCTCTTCTTTTTATTTCAGCTTCCAAAACAGGTGAGTGCTGGACCTGCAGGTTAAAGGTCAAGTTTTTTTCCTATCTGTCAGCTGCCTCCTTAAACTCACTGTAAGAGAGACGTCTCCACTATTAAACGTCACTCTAAAAACAAAGGAAATAAAAACAGTATTTTCTTTGGCCACACTCCCTGATGTCCCGATTGCCCTCTCCCGCAGTTCCACGGCCAGAGGGATGTGCACCTGGATAAGAACTTCTTCCTGACTCACGCTCAGACGGCAAGGTCAGAAACCTTCATCAACCTGCGTGAGGTCAGCTCTCGCTTCAAGCTGTCGCCGGGCGAGTACCTGATCGTCCCGTCCACCTTCGAGCCGGACCTGAACGGAGATTTCTGCATCCGGGTGTTCTCAGAGAAGCAGACCGAGACGCTGTAAGAAACCTGCTGATCCCGCTAGTGTGTGGGGGGAGGTAAAGGGGTGTGGTCAGTCCCTGATCTGAGCCCTTCCTCTGGAGGCTCTGAATGGAGGCTTTGAGACGAGGACTTTGGGTTCTGTGTGTGAGGAATGAAGGGTCTCAGTGTGACTCACAGTTTTCTCTCTCCGGCAGGCCCTGCGACGACCCCGTCAGCGCTGAACTCAGTGATGTGAGTAACACATCAGATCAGACTCAGAGCGGGTCATTTGGTCCATATTCATGGTTATTTAAGCAGGAAGTGACACTCTTGAGGTCGGTGGGGTTAACATTAGAGAAACCGGAGCTCCAGGAGCCTCAGTGCTGCTTTCTCTGCAACCTGCTGTCAATAAAGGTTGGTAATAATGTGCTGATGGTTTCCATGGTGTTTGTTTCCAGGAGACTGTGTCAGACAGCGAGGTGGACGCGGGGTTCAAAGGGCTCTTCACTAAACTCGCCGGAAATGTAAGTTAATCTCTTATCACGTCTGTAAACATCCTCACAGGAAGTCTTCCACACCTGGGGTGTGACAGTGTGCAGGTGTGCTGCTTACAGACGGCTGATTGGCTGCTGGTGTTTGTGTTTCAGGACATGGAGATCTCTGTGGTGGAGCTGAGGACCATCATGAACAAAATCGTCTCCAAACGTGAGCTGAAGCTTCAACACGTTTTATCTGAACATGAAGCACTGCAGGTGTCACTTCCTGTTTTCTCTTTCAACAGGAACTGACATCAAAACTGACGGCTTCAGCATGGAGACCTGCAGGGTGATGGTGAACCTGATGGACGTATCCTTTACAGTTTGGGTTTCAGGTCAGAGACAGAACGAAGGCCACCGCAGCAGGAAGTGGAAGTGCAGGTGTTACAGAAACAGGAAATGATGACAGAGTGCGAGGCGTTTAGCAGGGTTAATGATGTCACTCACCTGTCACCTGTCAGTGATCCTTAACCTGCAGCAGGACAGCGGCAACGGGAAGCTTGGCCTCGGAGAGTTCGCCACGCTGTGGAAGAAGGTGCAGAGATACCTGGTGAGACATGACCTTTGACCTCTAAGCCCACGTTTTACTGACGGGACGAGTTTTATAAGTACTTACGTGTGTGTGTGTGTGTGTGTGTGTGTGCGTGCGTGCAGTCCATCTATAAAAAGAACGACACTGATAACTCGGGGACGATGAGCACACCTGAGATGAGAGTTGCCTTCAAAGACGCAGGTCAGTCTCTTCTTCTTCTTCTTCTCCTGCAGAAACAAACGAAGCAGCAGGTGATCGTTTAATGTGATGAAGATCAAACCATCAGAAGTCACCTTCAAAGAGACATTCCTTCAGACCTGATCCAGGTCTCTGCTGGCGTCTCGTCCTGTTCGGTGCAGTGATCATATAAGCAGCTGCTGCAGGCCACTTCTGTCTGCTGCTCTAACGAGCTCGTTAAAGCGTCTCTGTGATGTGGTTTGGGGCTGAAGCCTCAGGCGGCACACGGCTCAGGCTTCGGCATGTCTTTGCCTTTTCACCGCCTCTGCATACATTATTTCTGTCAGACACAAATGATCCCACTGGCTGATTTAAACTCAGTGGGCGGAGTTAGAATTCTATTTTTGCAGACTTTCTGTTTGATGCTGTGTGTTGTGTCATGTTGGACTCATCACTGACTGTTTAAAGGTGACCTTTCTATTTACTTCCTGCAGCTTTAATAATCCCTGTTTATCTCATGCCAGGCCTCACTGCAGCCCCTCGGTGCATCCTCTGTTTGAAACTGGCTGTTTTAGCTCCTCCCCCTTTAACTAAATATTCTTCTAATTGGCCAGCTTCTAGAAACCAGCTGAGGGGCTTGTAAGCTGCACTGCCCGTACTTGCTGTGTCTGTAGTCTGGATTTTACATTCTCTGAAGCCTTTCCATTTACTGTGTAAGTGACCAGATAACAGGAAGCAAAGAATAAGTTTAGCTTCCATCTGATGAGGCGTTTGCTGTTTGCTCGGCTCTGCTGTTATTTAGAGCTTCACAGGGAAGCAAGCTTTTTTTTTCTTTGGTTTACAAAGCTGAATGTCCACAATGACACTGATGGGCTTTTAGGGCAAAAATACAATTTAAGGGCTCATTGCTGTTCACACAAACCTGCTCTCCACCCTCCACCCAGAGTGTTTTGCTCACCATTTTAACCCCATAAACCATCATCATAACCTGGCTTCAGCCTGGGATGGTGTTTCTTTGGTGATCCTGTGAGTCCAGCTGTTTGATGCTAAGGGACAGGAAGTGCTCACATAATAATAAAACGATCAGGTTTAATTTAGCTCAATACCACATTTATTAATTTCTCTTAAGGACTGAAGCTGAGAAAAGTTTAGCAGAAACAAGTGTCAGTCTACCCTAACAAAGGAACAACGAAAAAATGGAGCCAAGTAATAAATGCATGAACTAGTTTTTCAGCATCACTCTGAGACAGGATGTTTCTAATTTTAGAGAAATTGCACAATTGCAAGAAAGCAGTCATACATATTTGTTTAATATGCACATTGAAGGACATATCCTGGTCAAAAATGACTTCAAGATTTCTCACAGTGTTACAAGGTAATACCATCCAGAGTAAGTATCTGGTTAGACACCATGTTTTTACGGCCAAGTACAACCCAAATTCTGGAAAAGTTGGGATGTTCTTTAAATTTGAACAAAATGAAAACCAAAGGACTTCCAAATCACATGAGCCAATATTTTATTCACAACAGAACATAGATAACATGACAAATGTTGAAACTGGGAAATTGTACACCTTCATCCACTAAATGAGCTCATTTCAAATTTGATGCCTGCTACAGGTCCCAAAAAAGTTGGCACGGGGCAACAAATGGCTGAAAAAGCAAGAAAGTCCAAAAAGATTCAGCTGGGAGAACATCTAGCAACTAATTAAGTTAATTGATATCAGGTCTGTAACATGATTAGCTATAAAAGGGATGTCAGAGAGGCAGAGTCTCTCAGAAG
>VUQS01001382.1:0-12234 GCA_015108495.1 Heterochromis multidens | reverse complement strand
ATGAGTTATGGAAAAAAAATAAAAAAAAAAAAAAAAAAAGTTCCTCCATATGTCACACAAACTTGAGAGTGATCATTATTTCTGTGAAATTACCTGCCTGTAAACTTGCAAACATGCAGACACATACATATTATACATTTTCCACCTGCTTTTTGCGTAAGGAGTGTGAGATGTGTGAAGGGAACTGTTACACTGACTGATTTCTCCTCTCTGCTTGGTTCCACTCAGCTGCCTGTCACTGACTCGTCATATGAGAGTCTGTGAAGCCAGAGGTCTTAACAGTCCATATTATGACAAACAGAATGACATTTCGTACCAGATGAGGGAGAGTGTCAACAATCTGGATATGTGTGATTCTTCAAACCTCTCAGGACTAAGCATACCAACAGGCTGAGTAATGAAGCTCTTTTCTCCTTGAATCTGTCCTTACAGCTAGATGTTTCAGTGAATCTGAGATGACTTATTATGGACTGGGGAAGATGAAAAAACACTTAAAAGCCATTTCTACTTGCAACCCAATCTGATTTCAAGCTCAAATCAGCTGACTTCAGTATTTCTGTATGTATTTTTACTACAGTACAATTTTAGCTGCTTTGCACCAACATAACAAGAAAGATAAGAGAGCAAACACAATTGTAGTACAAAAAACAAAAAAAAAAACACCCACACACACACATTCACAGACAAACACCTACACACACAGTTATCTAAACCATGAAATGATCTCATCGGAACACCACTGTGACAAATCAAAGTGTATCCATCCGGTGTCTCCGTGGAAAATCAACACTTTAAATGTGTAGGAGTCTGCTGTTGTCTGTACAGTCACAGATGTTACAGTAACAAAACAAAAACTGTATATATCAGTGTGTGTGTGTGTGTGTGTGTGTGTGTGTGTGTGTTTGCTTGGGCAATATAGTGACTGTTCATCCTTTGCAACATCTCGTTATGTAAAATGAAAAGATGGTTCTTTTCCTCAGTACCTGCACTTACACTATATCTCAACACAAGGATACCTCAAAGAAACAAGGCTGTAGAAGAAAAAGAATGAGAACAGGGATAGGTGAATTTCCAGAAAGAATCCTTGGTTAAAACGTCTTTGAAATCACAACACTTACTTAAAAGCTGAAAGTTATTTTCAAAAATCTTTTTTGGTTTTTTAGATGTTCTTCATTGAAAAAAAAAATTAAATCCTCCATACCAACACCATGAACTATATTATTAACTAAGGTAAGATATGCATATTTTGTAAACATAAATCATCTGGATTGTGTCAGCAGCCTTTAAAGGATTAGACAAAGGTGAAAGGAAGCAGCCTTATTAAAGACTTCAAAAATATTTTCCCTTAACACAGACAGAACAGAATTCACAGATGCATAATCTATTAAAAATAAATGTAATTAATAAAGAGAGGCTCATATACATCTAGTACAACTTCTGCACAACACTCGATGATGAGTGTTGTGCAGAGCTTTTCATTCTTCAGAGGACAATCAGTGCTTAGTGTAAATGTTTTCAAATCACAATTCAAGAAATGGTAGAAACTCCTTTGGGTTGATTTACAGGTTAAAGAACAATTAATTAAGCCACTTTGTTTGTCCACATACACAGCACTCTACTTAATCTGGAAACATACAGTGGATTGTGATCATCATCTCACACACAGAAGAAAAGTTGCTTGAGCTGTTACTCTTGACTCTGCGCAGGAGAAATCCTTGTAAGGTTGAATCAGCTTGTCACGGTTAAGCATTAGAGTGCACATTGCTGTGACCTGAGACGACAGGATGAGGAGGCATAAGCCAACAAAATCTTTATAATTTTATTTATTGTGTGAGTAGAGGAAGAATTTAACGCCATAATATATACATCTTCAATAGGTTAAAAGTCACTGGGAGCATTTTAATTGGGTGATTTTACCGATATAAACACAATTCTTCAATGCATTTAGAAATATCAGGTTAACTGTCAGTGCAAACAGTTGTGCAATTTTAGAACCCTTTTGAAATAGATGTTAGACTAAAGCTATGTTGTATGTGCATTGCTATAAAGGAAGGTTTATAGTGTGATCATGAGGCTCAGAGGGAATGCTGATGGATGGTGGCCAGTGGCTAAAATCCTCTGCTGAAGGTGTATGCTTGTAAACTGAAGAAACTCTTTAATCGGACATTCCTTTAGTCTTGTAGCCAAGTGTTGCTGTAATTACTGCTTAGTTGCAATGCCTTGTAGGAGTCAGTGCATAGTATTTTTGACCCTCATATGGGCTGTCTGATGACTCAACTCACTTCCGATTAAGAGGGCAATCATGAACATTCATGAAAATCATTAACACACAGTGGATTATAGGATAATGAGGACCGCTAATGTTATGTTTGCCCAACAACAACTTTTTTCAACCTTTAAAAAGCACAGGGATAACTAATTGGTAATTAAAAAGAGCTGCAGACAGTGGCTCTACTATTGTGTCATTTTTGTTATTAGTGGCATTACTAATAAATTATTACTACTATCTTCTGCTTTCATGACAACAAATCACTGTCCCAAACTGGCTCAAAGAAAGCAGGAAGGACAGCGACAATAGATATTTATTGAAGTTAAATAAGGTTGAGACAAATTAAATTGACACAGCAACTATGAATGTGGAAATTTGTCATTAGTGCAGCAGAGTTATTGAAGGTGCAAACCCAAATTTTTGATTCCAGGTGGATGGAAGAGAAAAAGAAGATTTCAGAATTTGAAAACCCAGAAGGCCCTGGTGAGCTGCATTAAAAAATAACTCCCATGTCAACCAGATGTCCTCCAAGGTAAGCTAGAACTGCCTCCAAGACAGTCAGAGGGGAGTCACAATCAAAAGAGCACCCAACATTTATGTATAACTGATAACATTAAAAATGATTAGCAACCATTGTTGATAAACTTTGCTTCACCTTTACTTTTCCTGCGATGGTAAGTCTAAATGTCTGCAGTACATGCTCAGGCTAGCAGATGTACCCTGATGAGGGTTAGAGCAAATACTTTTTAGTCCCCCAGAATTATCCCTATCCCTGATATACAGTAGATGTAGGTATTGTTTCTGAACAAACACATGCAGCTCTATCCAAAGTCTAACATGCTCCATTTTAAATTATTAAAACAGCCAGCTACAACCCAGGATGTAAAGAAAGTTAATACAGTGAACAAAGAATCAGCCACCAGAAAATCACTGTCTGACATATTATGTTCTCACTTTTTTTCTTTAAGTTTCCTATTCTTGTAATTGCCTGAACTCTTCTAAAACATGAACTTTAACAGAAATCTGTTATGTGCAGTTTTTGTTTTACAGCCTATTAGTTTCCTCTGTAATGCCAGTGAAAAGCCTGAAATTTATCAAACTCCAGTGGAAAACTTCAGTTTCACAAAAGGTTACAGTTTAGCTTCACTGATGTTTACAGCAATTCTAGGAAAGTGAGAGATAAGCCATGTTATTTACATATTGCTTATGCAGCAGTTCTAGCATACTCCAAAAGCCCCATAAATGTGTTTCAGGATTTCTTCTGTATATATTTAACCATACTCCTGACTTACAAAGTGACGTTTTTTTTTCCATACAACAAACAACTATGTTTATGACTGCATTTAATGAAGATGAGTCCCGTTGACCGTCCTAGTTCACTCGTGTACTATCGGACCTATTTATGTTTCTTACAATGTTTTTATTTTTCTGGGTTGTATGACCAGATTTAAATTATGTGCACAGGTTCATTCCAATAATATACTGAGGAACAAAATTAATTGGTCACTATAGTCAAAATAAAATAGTAAATAAAAAAGTACAGCTGAACCTCTAGGTTCATGCTCCTTTATTGTCATATATATTTAGAAGATAATAAATTAAGCTTACAACAATCTCGTAGCCAAGTGCTTAAATGAAGGATGAAGGCTGACTAGTTGCATGGTGACTTTCAGTTTTTGAAGACTTTATTCATAGTATTAGCAAACGGGAAGTTTACCACTGGGTATTCTGGGAAGGCAGACCAGCCAATGGCAAACTCTGGTAACTTTATTAACATTAATTTGAAACACACTTGCTAGCTGGAAAGCATAAAGGACTGGCAACAAATCCCACCACAGGGAGTGGGATGGAATTCTGTGAAGCACAGCAGGTGTCCAGTAGCACACAGCTGGGAGGTGGAAACAGTGTCTCAGTGCCTACACTTCTCTGACATGCAGTGATTATGGTGCGAAACATTAACATCTGGACAAGAATATCATGCCATGACTGAGCGAGAACAGAGTGGGGTAAAGCAGGGAAAACTGGGATAGGAGAATGAGAAGAAGAAAACTTAATTTCACAAAATATGCCCAGGCAAACACAGTGTTGTTTGGATTAAAATGGCAGATAACAACAAAGGTCTGACAACACAAAACTAAATCTGGGAGACTTTTGCAGAGTCTGTAACATAAAATTTAAAAGAAGCCTCTCTGGGCTTTACTTTAATTGTGAGAATAGGTGTGCATGAGATGGCCTGGCAGACATATTTGGCTCATAAGCACTAAGCAGGCCTGAGAGGTGTTGTGAAGGAAAATATTTATTCCTTAGTGAGTCTAGAAGATATTAAAGTCATCTGATAACTGAACCTAATACTGAGGAAATCCTGTGAACAAGACCTGCTGGGATCTTTGGCAGATGACTCAGCAAAACCTACTTAACCCTGAGAAAAATAAATGTGATTCCTAGTTTATCTTCCTTCCATTTCCATCTATCTTCTTTAATGCTTATCCAATGCAGGGTGGCTGAGTACCCATCTCAGCTGCTATAGGGTGAGAAGCGGGGTATACCCTGGAGAAGTCACCAGTCCATTGCAGTCATCTGGAAGGATTTCCCCCTATGTGGTCTACATGTGATTTAGTGAAATTATAAATATAAAGTCCATCATCAAAGCCTACTGTTTTCTTCTGATTCTACTGTGGTGAAATATGTATTTATTCTTTTGACAGCATGTTGTATTTTGCATTTTGAGATGATTTCATTTTAAATATTGAAGTTAACTGGCACACCTGGCTGAACAGTGCACAGGGTTGGGGGGTTTATTCTGGTAAGTTTAAATAACACTTAACCATTTATATTGTTACTGATTGGTTTACTAGGAAAACACGAGACTGAGACTGAATATTATGCCTGCATGTGTATGTGTGTGTGTGTGTGTGTCTGTGTGTGTGTTCTGAACTTGTTTAGGTGACGTTCATAATTAGTATATCAAATACTCTATCAATCAAATGACCAAAGTTTCTCAGAAGCAATACAGAGCCATCCTGCAATCCTGAATTCAGTATTATTATTGATCTCCAGAAAGGCCCACAAATTGCCACACCAAATGTTTTTGTTCTTTCTTTTTTTTTCTTTTTACATCTTCTGTTCTCCCTCCATACCTTTACAAAGTACACATAAAATAAATGCTGTAAAATATTGGAAATGAAGTTTTATTACAGAAGAACAAATGGTCACAATTTTTATATGTGGCCAGAGTGCTGTGAGTCTCCATTTTGCTGTGAAAACACAATAACCTTATACCCTTCTCTATCACTCACCACCTCTTAAAAAACAATGTCCCAGTGCCTCTTTCCACCTCACAGACTCTGACAATAAATTAAGCTGGCAACAAAGGCTTCAAAGTGAAGAATTCTCCCATTTTTTTATAAACAGCAGAAAAAAGGTATTCTACAATTTTTTTCACATAAGATAACCAAAAATGTCAAAATACTCCATTATTAATCAATCTCATCAGCAAGTCTCATCGGTAGTGTGATTACTGCCAGCGCCACAGTTTCATCCATTGTTTAGATACAGTATAAAGCTATTAATTTTCTACACAAAAAAGTTTAAATATTTGAAAATCACAGTGATTTTCTCCTATACCATCCATAATTACTGTACAAACTATTGCCACTATTAATGTCCAATATGTGATGAAGTATTGAGGCCTTGTATTAATGGGTAAAATTAAAATGTAAATACTCATTAAATAGCTCTGAAGACATGTAATCCAGTAGATCCCCAAAATCAGAGTTGAAACAGGCACTAAATGAAGACTGCACTGTGTGAAAGACTAAGGCATGCAAAGACTGTAGATTTATTCCAAAATAAGACATGAAGTAGTACGATTTGAGGTGCTATTTTGGCTCTAATATTGTAAAACACTAGCATTGTCCTCAGTCTCTAATAATAAATTGTATTCCCAGTGACACACACATTATTAATTAATTAAAAATAGGTTAAACCAGAGTAAACATCATTAATGTAAAAATTTATAGTATGTGCAGCTACACTTTCTACAAGCACATATACTGTACATTATGGCTAAGCAACACATACATAAATAGATACGTATGATACATTATGTATAAAGGTATACTTGCTGTTTTTTCAAGGGCGCTATTCAAATCTAAGTTATTATTATCATTATTATTAATATTATTTTGGTAAAAAAGTTTGGTTTTCCAGCAGGATGAATTGTTACAACATAATAAAAATGATAACATCTGCTCCCTGCATGGCACAGCACTCAGTCTGTTTCTACCGCTTCTTTCTTTTCTCTGATTTCCTTAGTTTTACCTCTCTTCACTGTCACTTCCATCTCATTTAAACATTTCCCCTCTAACCATTATATTTTTACACTACGTTTCCACAGCATTTATGCAGGCAGAGCATTTTCTTCCTAACAAAAACAAAATCAAAACCAGTTTTCAAATTTTACTGTCTGTTTATTTCCTGTGTAGTTCTTTTCTTCCTCCTACCCTTTTTCCTTTTGTGCTCTGAGCGATAAAGAAGGTCGATTCAGCTCCTTTCAAAAGGTTGGAGAGAGTCTAGTATTTCTGAGACACTGTAGTGATGACGATGTGTATCTAAACAGGGAAATGTTACAGTTGTATTTGGCTTTTGACTGAAAAATGCTGAGGCTGCTACTCTTTTGGGATGCCAGGATGCTTTATTGCAGAGCACTGTGAATTTTCAAACCTCTCAGATTCTCTGATTTGAAACAGAGTTTGATGGACATTTGAATAAAAAAAAAAAGACAAAGAAAATCCTCAAAAATGGAAGTTCTAAGGGCCCGTCATTGGAAGGTATCTTGTTACACTTATTTTTATTTTATTTATTTTTATTTTTATTACTGATAATGTAAAAGTATCACAGTGTAGAGTTTTGATGTAGTGTCTGACTAGAGATTCAATCTTCTCTCAAAGAATAAAATTTGCTTAATTTCTAATATTCATAACCAGTGTTGGGTGTAACACATTACAAAGTTACGGGTTACTGTAATCACATTACATTTTTCAGTAACGCAGTAATGTAACGCGTTACTGTACTAAATTCAGTAATTACATTACAGTTACAATTATGGCGTTACTTGCGTTACAAAGGTTCTTCAGTTATCTGCATGCCTGGTGGATAGAAAGAAAAAAACCATCAAACACGATTTTTTTCTTCCTGCGCACTTGGCTACAATCAGCTGATTTCAGGTCTGCCAGAGGAGGAAAATAGTGGAGAGATCTACAGTGGAGATATGAACATTACTTTTATTTTTATTGCACAAAAAGACAAAAGCGCGATGGTGAAGTGCAAACTGTATCCAGGACAGAAGCAACTGCATTATACTGTCAACACAGTTTCAGCTCTTTGTAAACATATGTACAGACAACATGAGTGATGATAAAGCTGAGCGTATGCTGACCCCAGCCCAGCAGCCAGACCCTGAACTTCACCAGGAAACAAAGGCAGTGATGAGCAGTCAGGCTTGTAGCCTCCATTTCTACCTGTTCATGTTTCTACAGTAGAATCACTGTGGCCTTAAAGTCTCTTTAGGCTAGTTTTCAATGTTGCTTTGTGTTGTCGGCTTTGTGCTTATACGTAAAAATTAAAAGAAAGATCATATGTGTGTCTTTATTAGGATAGGGATTTGTATCAGTGTGTGGGACTGTAGTCTCAGGTTTATATTGTTAACTGGTAATTATGTGACAATGTGTTTCAGATCATTTAACGGAGTAATGAGAAAGTAATGTAACGAGTAGTGTAATGAATTACTTTCCCCAGTGATTAATTAAGTAATATACTGCATTACTTTTAAGAAAAGTAACGAGTAGTGTGTAATACATTACTTTTATTGAGTAATGACTCCAACACTGTTCATAATAATAATAATACTAATAGGACTAATAGTCACATTAGGAGTTAAATTGTTAAACTGGACCAAATCTGCATTAATCTCCCTAAACATGAATTTATCACCATGCTAATGGAGTTGGTTGTGTGGCTGTTATCTTAGTTATCTTTCTTCCCATGCTTGTTTCTAGCCACTTTTATTCTCTGTTTACCTCTTTTGCCATTGACGTTTGTTTTCAAACAGAAGTGCAGCATGAAATTATTCAGAGTGGAGCAGGTGAATCAGTCTATTTTCCAAAATTACTGCCTGAAAGGCTCCTGAGGGAATGGCAATACTCACAGAGAGACCTAAAATGAACACTGCATGATGTACTGATTCACAGATAAATATGTTCCTACAGACATTCATAAGTTTTGCTGTATTTGTTTGTGCATGTTTCTGAGTGCTGATACGGAAAGATACACAAGATCTTCAAATCTCCAGCTGACTTATCTGGTTACATACGCTATATGGAGAAAAGTGTTGGGCCACACCTCTTGATCTTTGAATTCAGATGTTTTCAGCCCCATTGCCACAGATGAATAAAATCAAGCACCTAATCATGCAGTCTGCCTTTGCAAACATTTGTTAAAAAATGGGTTGTTCTAAAGAGCTTGTTATGTTCAAGAATGTTACTGTAACAGGATGCCACTGTTACAATAAGCTATTTTGTGAAATTTATTCACTCCTAGATATTCCACAATCAATTGGAAGTGGTATTATGACGAAGTGGAAGCCTTTAGGAACCCCAGCAACTCAGCCATGAAGTGGCAGACCATGTAAAGTTACGGGGCTGCCGAGTGCTGCAGCACATAGTGCGTAAAAATCTCCAATGCTCTGCTGACTCACTAACTGCAGCGTTCCAAACCTCCTCTGGCACTGACGTCAGCATAAAAATTGTGTGCCGGGAGTTTCATGGCATGGATGTCCATGGCTGAACAGCTTCTGTAGGTGTAATGTGTAAGTGGCCCAGTATTTTGTTCATATAATCTATGATAGCATTAGATTTTCCATGTCCAGTCTATTAAATATGGAACAGAGTTAGTCCTAATCAGTTAATAGTTCATTTATTAGAGGCTTGACAGAACTGAGCAACAACATAGTTGCATAATGTTTATCCAGTGATGATGGTTTCTCTGATATTTATATATTTCGTCTTTAAACTAGTAAGTAATTTACGAGCAGTTTAAATGAAAGCTTTCACTCACCAGCTTCAGTTTCAAAAGTTGCTGACACTGACACCATCTGTTCCAGTTCACATTGCTAATTCCATGTAATAGACCTGTACCTTCATACACAATTTATTGTAAAGCTACAAAAAATAAATAAATAAATAAAATCCTACCATGTGTGGGTGAAGCTACAGCATCTTTAATTTACTTGCTGCCTCAAGTGGCAACTTCTGGAGCTAAAAAAGAAAGAAAGAAAAAAAAAACCAAAGCAGATGTGCAGATGTGATAAATACTGCAGTTCCTGAAATGGTCACTTCAATCCGCATGCAATCAAATAAAATACCCAGGCCTAGTACAAAGATGGTTTCATCTTCCTTCTCTTTTGTCATGCCTGTCATCTTTCTGAGTCTTTCAAGACACAGGACCCTGAATATTATTATTATTATTATTATTATTATTATTATTATTATAATTATAAAAATGTATTGTCATAATAATAATAATAATAATAATAATAATAATAATACATTTTGTTCTAGCAGTGGTGCCACTGCCAACATTTTTGGCCATGACTGTAGCTATGACACAGTGGTGACCAAGCTTTCTAGCATTATCTAAGAATATAAAATCAATTCTGGTTCAAAAAAAAAAAAGCACATGACTTCAAAACAGGAGTCTAGAAGCCAGTCTATGTACAGTTGGTGCCCTTCACTTATTTTTCTGTGTTGTGAAGGTGTGTTGTGTTCCAAACTGGAGCAAAGAAGTAATTCTTTAATATTTTTAATGAATGAAAACATACATAGAGGGATATCTGAGTGTTTTTCAAGATTAATGCTAATGATCACAGATCAGATTCCTGCAAATTGCAAAAAATGTAAATCTAGTCAAGAACTCTCTTGTTTTCTCTGACTCATCTCTGGGACTGAGCCAGATCCACAGTGTCCTTATTTTCTCCTTTTAAAAAAAAAACTGCATCACTGCCTTTGCAAGTCTCATACATTCCCTTTTGGACAGATTATGACTCTGCCATCGTCCAACTGTTTGCATTCAGGTTCCTCCTGCTGTTACAAGCTGCTCCTTAGGCTTGGCCATGGCATGACTGCTAATGACAGTCACTAAGCTCAGTGGGGAAATTGTGAATAACCTCTTTTAATATGGAGGCTTTTGCGCTTGTGTGTGTGTGTGTGTGTGTGTGTGTGTGTGTGTGTGTAGCTAGTAGTTGTGTAAATATCTACCTTTGGCTGTGGCTCAGAGATCCTTGCCAAAAAGTGAACAAATACAAGAGAATACCTATTTGCCTATTTTCCTATCATTGTAATACACTGATCAACACAAATATTGTGACCAGTTAGAGATCTAGCAGGTGAGCCAGCCAGGAGAAAATAGAAAGATACTTTGTGGACACCAAGAGCTCATATAGAGCAGAAATACTTGCAGAGTCCTACTTAGGGTTTTGACTGACATCAAAAAAGCAATATGAAATTGCAGCATCTGGGAAAATGATAATTTTTTAATAATATTTGACCAAATTTCTAACAGACACCATTCTCACGTTTCCCCTCTACCCCTTTTCCTTCCTTTTACACAGGTGACTATGATGTTTCAGGAGTCCAACAAAAGAATCAGACATGAAGAGGCTGCAAAAAAATTCAAAGAATTTTCAAGCTGGAAATCACTTTCTGTAATAGTTCAGTTTTTAGAGTTCCCCTATGCATGTGAATTATTTCCCCTTCTCAACTTCTGTACACCATATATAGTCACATTTTCACTAAGCTTCTATAATACCTGTCCTTTCTAGCTCACTGTAGAAAATGAACATTAGATGGATTAATGGTTTCCCCTCTGTAAAAAGAGCAGCCTTTTGTGAATCTAACATGGTGTTAAAAAAAAAAAAATCTATGTCCTACATCACTAAGCTTAAAAGATGGTGTTCCACGGTTATGCCTGGCCATTTGAATATCATTCTCCGAGGTTACTAGATGTACACGAGTGTACCATTATATCTCACAGGCTTTTCCATACAATAAAATGTAGATATATTACACCTCAAGTCCCAAAGACGTGAACCTCCAAGTTACTTTAACACTGGCACATTCATTCACTTCCTCTCAGTGCTGCTAAAATGTACAGGGTGATTAAACCAACTGTCAATAGAACTGACTGTAACAGTCTGGAGATTCCTACAGCTCGGAGGAAATGAGAAAGTGAGGCTGGATTGTTGAAATTGTTATACCTCCACTAGAAGTTTATAATAAGGTCAAATGTTATTCTGGAGGTAAATGTCCCTTAACTATGATGAAATCATTATAGAGCTGGAGAAGATGCTCACTAGAGAGGTCATTACTTCAACTGGTAGAAAAGAAACAGACAGTGGAAGAGTGCATATTTACTGTCAAGAGTGATGTGGAAAACTAGTAGTGATAGAAGTAACAGTACTTGGAGTATGCATCACATATTTAGATTGTAATATGTTATGTGCCAACAAAAAAGGGAGAAAAAGCTGGAAAGCCTGACTGCTTTATCGTATTAAATTTCTTTAAGATAACCCACTGTTCCCATTAAATTATTTCACTTTGCAAAGTGACTCTTTTTAACCTTCATCCTAACGACATAAAGAGAAAGACTGGTATTCCATCCATCCATCTATTCTCTTCCTATTATCTAATTCAGGGTCGCGGGGGTCCTGGAGCCCCATCCTCAGCTCATGCTGGGGTGGCCGCCCCTGCCGGGGTAGGCTGCTCGTTGCCTCTGGTTCTCTGAGGCTCCTGCCCTTTGGCTGTAGGCGCCCCATCTTGGGCCTCCCTCTTCCCTCTGCTGGGGTGGAGGCATGGTTGTCATCGAGATGTATGACCTCGGGTCTTCAGTATTCTCAGGGGGCTGTGGACAGC
>VUQS01001379.1:0-15171 GCA_015108495.1 Heterochromis multidens | reverse complement strand
CACCCCCTGCCCCTACACCCTCACCCCCCTTTTTCTTGCCTGATTTGCTCCCAGCATGAGCTGGATGCATCTCTGACCCCAGGGCTGCATCATGCACAGCCAACCTGTTTTTCTTGGAAATTTGAGTTGGCCGAGCTGACCGTGGAGGATGGGATGATAATTGTGGGGAACAGCATCCACATGTATGTTTGTGTACCTCTGTGCATATGAATGTGTCTTTGATAGATGCTCTACATCACTGACAACCTGGTTTACTGAGTGTGTTTTGGCATTACAAGCCCTCCAGTGCTTTCTCCAATCTGCTCCATTCCCTGTTGTTTGGCTGAGCCATCAGTGTCAACAATGACTGTCTTTAGTTAGTGTCCATTTCAGAGGGACAGAGAAACAAATGAAAGAGAAAGTTTCTGACACAAAGGAACAATTAACTTTAATCCTCTATCATGAAACTGCTGAGAACAGATGAAAAGTACGAGGACTGAATCAAGGGAAAAACAACACAAAGACGAGGAAGATTTAAGCAGCTGAAATATCTTTGGACAGAACAGTTTATCCCAAGAGTAACTTGGCTGTCTCATCGAAGCGCGGCCAAAATTCTGTGGATCAGACTTTGGTCCTGCACGAACTGTGGTTTAACAGGTGCTTTAGGAATCAGGAGTGTGTTTCTCACCATGTCCTCATATTTACCTCACATGTGCAGAGTCAGGAAATTAATTTAACAAGGATAAGCTAGTTTTTCACCCCCTTAGGCAGTGTATGAATGTGTAATCGCAGTGTCTAATAGACTCCACTCACTCATACACATGAAGGCTTCTTGTGTCTCTGCGGGTCAATTAAGCAGAACTAACTTGTGTGTGTGTGGGTCTATGTGTAGACCAGACAAGGGTTTGGCTCCTGAACCTTCAGCAGAAAAAAATCTAATCAATAGAATTCATTAAGATGTAATAGTTTGGACTGGTAGGTGATCATTCAGCAGTTTGTGTGTTAGTATGCGTGCATGGTGTGTCTAACTTTTTAAATTGCCAACACGCACCATCTATAGTAGTTAGAGTTCGTGACCCTTGGAGTCTTGCATGGGATCAAATAGTGTAACCTTCTCAATATTAAATTTGCCGACCGTGATTCATTTCATTTCATTTGACTCAGATGCTGATGAGCATTAACACAGATAGAAGAACGTCTATGTTTGCCTCAATCGTAACCTGCAGGTGACCCATCTCTTACTCTGGCTGTGGTTCAGGCTAGGTTAATGACAAGCTAATCCTGTTATCATAGCTGTCTGTTACTTCTAACTGCACAATCAACTTAGCTCCATTGTCAGTCTGAGGTCCAGTATTGGCACCCGTTGACCTTTGCTGCTTGTTGTTTGACACACACGATGCAAATATAACTGCAGAAACTGCACGAGGCCAAGATGATATTTAGCTGTAGGAACGATCAGATATGCACAAATTCACACAAGTTACACAATTTTACTGTTAGCTTGTGAGGTTCTTGTCCTCTTTACATATCAACTCTCAAGTAACAGATGTCTGCATTACCTCAGAATACAAAAATTTTTAGGCAAGCGACCACGGTAAGGAATCAACAATGTGGTGATTTTTGTTTGAAGCCTGAGGAGCAATGATGAATTGCAGTAAAACTGGAGTAATACTTGCAGTTCTCAGGTCCAGGTGGCCAGAAAACGTCCAAATTGGACAAAATACATCAAGGTTTTTACTGCGCCGTAAAATGGTGTGACTAATGTTGTCAACTACAGAACATCTGGATATATTTCAGTGTCCCCCAAAAGTCTTATTGTTGGTTGTTTCCAAGATTGCCTTTATGGGACTTGAGAATATTGCTTATATTTTAGTAGTGTGTAACTACAAGTGTTATAAAAGGTTTATAAATAGTCATTTTTAATATTATACATGGCATGCAGGATTTAATTTGATGTGAACATGAAAAAGAGTATTGGTATTAATTTATGCCTGAGGCTGCACATGCATACTATAGATACACCCTGTGTGTGTGTGTGTGTGTGTGTGTTTGGTTGTACAAGAGAGAGACAGGAAGAGCAAGAGTGAGCTTTTACAGTGGCTGTCATACAGGAGTGTTAGTGGATGTGTGGCCTGGGTTTCACCTTCATTTAAATTTTGCTGTTGTTAAACAGTGTTTATTGTCCCCAGTTATGTGACATCATCGGTGCGCAGATCCTCACTGTTGTGATTTCTACATAAATGTCTGAAATATGCAGGCTTGGTATAAAATTGTGTACAAAAACACACAACAGCATATGCACGGACCCTCTGATTTTCTCTCTCTCCCTCTTTCTCTCTCTGCTGTCAACAACTATCAGAGTAACCCAATACCAGATGTAAGCTCAAAGCTAAGGGGGTGCTCCTGCTATCTTTTACTGTTATCACCTCCCTGAGGTGGAGGTCACTAACCGCCCGACCTCAGAAAGAACAAGGGAAACACAAAGCGACATGGAGAAAGTACAGACATAGACGAGGGGTTCAGGGAAAGTGAATGCACATGCACACCGCTGTCTGATTTTTGTGTATTTAAAAATAAAAAATAAAAAAGAATTGAAAAACAAAAGTGAGATTAACTGTACAGAATTACATCATGCATGTTTTTGATTACAGACCTTTTTTTTTTTCAATTTTCTTTGTGGAAAAAAACCCACAATTTAATTCCCTATAATCAAATCTCAATTTTTTTTTTCTTTTGCGCAAAGATAACAGGTGTTGCTCTCCCCTGTTTTGTCAGAATTCAAGTCCCATCATGGATGACCTGTTACACACATGCACAACAACACACACACTGGTCTCACACACCAGTCTCTGGAGGTTAGAAAAAGAGAGCCGCAGCTGGAAATCTGGCTCACCTTTGACCCTTAAGACGCATGCTGATTTGATTACAGACAGACATACATAGCGCACACATGCGCACAGACACACAGTTTGTAATGACCGTCGTCCCTGAAACTAATATTGTCAAATGAGTATTGGCTCTATGTGCGACCATTCCTGGAGGCAGACAGAGGTGGTTTAGTCTGTCCCCAATAAACCCCAGCTTACTTATAATGATAAACACACTCCGCCTTATTAGAGCGAACCACCCACATAGCTGCGTGTTGGTTTATAGATTGAGAAATAAAATGACACTGAAACATAAATGTTTATATGAAGAAAATCAGGCTTCAACTAGCATCGAAGCCTGCTGCTCCACTGAGGGGGGACTTGGGTTCAGTCAGATTTATTTTACACACCCGCAATTTAGTTTGAATTGGAAACATGTCAGTATAGAATCCTTTAACTCTAGTTTGGCTAGATTTATGCTATTCTTAGCCTGTGGGCAGGAGATAGTGATAGATAAATAAAGTAGTAAGCCAAGGCTTCCATGTGGCAACGTACGACAATGCGCTAGCCAAGGTGGCTCTGTGGGCATGTGACACGAGGAATCACTGTGGCAGTGACAAATGATTTTTGGAGTTCACCTCTGCGGCTGTTTGAGGCCAGCCATTTTTATCTGCCTCGTTTTGAGCTTTTGGTGGTGGAGAGTGGGGAGTAGTGGAAAAACGTGCATGGCGTTTCAGTGAGTCATGTTTGGGTTCTCTTTTCAAACAAGAGCTCACAACACAATTTTTTTGTCTTGTGGTCACAGTCAGTTGATACATCCAGAAATTCCCAAGTTGCTCTAATATTTTAACAGACATTTTCAAAATTAAGGATTGCATGTTTGTGGCACTGTGGTAGAAAATTACAATGTTAGCATGCCATATTTTTTAAATATTTGATCTCAAAATCAGTCAAATGTATGCAAAAATCACATGCAGTATTAAACAATCAAAAAACTCTGCTGTACTTATGTTTCAGACAAAGCTCCTTAATGTGGAAAAAAAACTTAAAGCAAATTGTTTTATTCATCAAGACACTATTGAATCAGTGCCCAGCCCTAATTAGGATAGATAAATATTGATGGTAATGCACTCTTGTGCATCTTGTGATTAAAATATAGTAGCCATAACCAAAACTGTGCCTTATTTGGCTGCCATCTGGTCTTAATTCATTTATCTTCATTGTTCTTAGTGTTACAGCACACTGTTGACACGTGACTGATGAGGCCATGATGAAACTGTCCACTGGCCATAGGGATCACATCCAGGAAACTGGACTAAATCGGTGGAGGGTTGCAGAGGCTTATAGACACTATTTTGGTTAAGTGGAGCGAAGCTGTGCAATCAACAGGGATAAGCCTGAACTGTTGTGTCGCGTGTTTAGAGGTCATTGTGTGCATCTATTTGTGAATGAACTTGAACCATATTATTGAGAGGGCAGGAGTTTTCCTGCTGGCCCAAGATTAGAAAAGTTTGTCTAAACAGCTGAGACTAATGAAAAGATGGTGGTAAAGATGTTTATTTGAAGTCTGTAAAACATCAGCTTTATCAGGAAAAGCTCACCCAGAGTATGTAAACATCAAGATGGGTCTCACAGGAGAACATGTCTGACTTAGTACCACTTTAAAGCTTCGAGCAAACATTTTTTCAAATATTTTGTCTTCACTTTGCTGATGACAGAATCTTATTTAGAAAATTTTACATCTCTGAAGAAGGTTTACATTGTCCTTTTTGAAACCCTCAGCAGCTGTCTTCACGATGGATCGATCAAATCACACCTATTGATCGCCTCGTTTCTGTGCTTTTTTTGCCGTCACAGATGGACAAATCAATAGCCTTAATCAGAACTGCTCACTGTGTCTTTCCACAAAACACACACACACAAAGTTTGTATATAGGCACACACATTTTCCAATTTGCAAAGACCACACACTGAAATAATGACCATCAGAACAGACGACTGATTTTATTCTTACAATGTGTAGGGGGAGGGTAGTGGAACTAAGATACTAGGGTCCAACAACTTTAGGGCCCTCACAAATAATTGAAATAGAACACTGTTTTAGCTTTATTCGGTAATTTCACCTGATAATACATTTTACTTTTGGCTTTAAATATTCGTTGATGTGACAGAGGGTGTCTTAAAAGGGTAAGAAGGGGGTCATGCGACTACTTATGTATGTGGGCAACTAGGTCCAAATTTTATTGCTATGCCTCTGTCCATTTCTGTTTCCTTGCAGATGTGCTATGAACATAAAATACAAATTGGAAACAGTAATCAACAACAAGATGCTAACCCTCAAATTCCAAGCACCCGCTTGAGAACCCGAGAAAATAAAATCCTGTGGTGTGCCAGGTCAGGAAAAAAACAAACAAAAAAAAAAAAAACAGATTCCAAGATCTTTCTCTTTGTCATGTTTTTACTGCATAAACCACTGAAATGCCCAAAATTTATATATACACACACGTCTGCTCCCATTCTGGGACAAATGCTGGCGCAGAAACACAGATGCATCCTCTTAAACACATACTGCTGTTTTTGATAGTTGGAGGATTTAAAATTACCCAGAGTGGTGTCCCTGAGGCAACTGTGAGCCACTCACTCTCAATCATTCATCCTCTCATTCATCCAAAAACCCAACAGCTCAGACAGTCTCAGACAGCAGTCCCCTGTCTGAGCCGGTCCATCTTTGTGCGCTACTTCTTGATTACTGTTTTCTTCTTCTTCTTGAAACAAAATTGCAACTGAAAGACAATAAGTGATAATCTTTGGTTGCTTTGCATCACAGATCTTACTGCTTAAATCAAAGATGTGTTTTACTCCTGTGGTAGTTTGATAACTCTGAGATAAAACAGAACAGTTACACTGTTGATCAACAGCGTAATAGCGCTCAGCCTCATTAAGTTCACAAATGTCTGAATTTGATTGCGGAATAAGGATCATTTACAAAGGTGGAATATTGATTTCCCTAATTATGCTTAAAAGCAGCTATGATATTGAAAACTCTTGATAATTACAGACCATACAGCTTCTATTGTACACAGGCTTAGGACCATTTAAATTGGACCTATTATGCTTATTTCAAGCTCCGTATTTTTACTCATGGACTCCACTAGAGTAGCGTTGCATGATTCATAGGTCACAATAATCCTTATTTTTTTCGTTATACTGGGCATTGTTGCATCCCCTCATTTCACCATCTGAAAAAAAAAACAACTGCTGAGTTCCTCTCCCTTTTGGCCAACTTGCTACTGATTGGCTACGGCTTGCAAACAGAAGATTTCAGCAGCAGGTTGGTGCTCACGGTCAGAGTTGTGTTAAAAGATGACCATAAAGATATCCCCTCTATCTGACATCATCAGAGTAAAACGAACTCTTTGAAAGGAAGTATTTAGAGCTATGTGAAGCCTGAACTTTTGGCTCACAGGCATTATTTGCATATATGGCCTCTTTATTTGAAACATAGTCCTGATTTAATATGAGCATCCACAGTTTTAAACGTGACATAAAAAAAGAAAAAGCATAAAAAGTCCACTTTAAAGATCACAAGTTAATACGGATGCCACCAGAACACATACTTACGATACCTTCAATGCCAAAATTCTGAAGACACAATGGTAGCGTATATACCGAGGCTTCGGGGGGGTAGTATATGCCTACCAATGTTCGTGTCTTCCTTCCTTCCTTACGTGCTGAAGAAGGACTCCCACAAGCACAGCAAAAACTACGCATGGAAAACGGTGACTAGTACAGCTGCGACAGACCCGCCCCGACTCATTGATAAGAAAGGCAGTAAGAGTCGGATATGGAAGTGCTGTGTGTTATTTTTTTTTTTCCCTAACATTTCAGGCTGTCAACAAAATATAATATTAAGGTCTTGAAGAAGAACAATCTGCCACCACATCATTGGGATAATCTTTTTATTCGTTTTAGTATCAAATTGTGTATTGACAATTGTGTAATTCTACTGGTATTGGTACCGACTGTAGACAGTATAAAACAAGGACATAGCTTCCGGGGCGGAAAAATTAAGCCAGTGGAGAAGTGCCTTAAACCTGCAGTCTATCTTCAGATAAACTGTTGGTTTAAGGTGACGATAGCTGTGGTTGTAGAAAGATTTCCAGTCCTAAAGAAGTCCATGGGAAAGCGGCTTTCGCTCCTGACCTCTGTAAACACTCTCCTGCTGAGTTTATGGGCTCAGTCACTCAATTTGGGTAAAAAATAAGCCTATTCTGTAAATCTTGGTCATAAAATGTTTCAAAATCAAGGATTATCTGTGGCATAAAGCTGCACACTAATTGTCAATCACAAGTCGTTATCCTCTTCAAAACAGACTTAAGAAACCAGTGGGTGAGGTCATGGTAGCTACGTCCATCTTTTATACTTTGTTAGTACCAACTCCTAAATTTCTGGTATCAGGCTGTGACATCCCTGCAAGTTAAATTAAAAGGGTTTTTTTTTCTCTGGCACACACAACATTCCTTCTTTGATCTTAATACCTGACCTCAGTCTCTTCATTAGCTTCCTTGTTAGCAGTTTACCACAATAAAATGCCTGGTATTTCACAGATATGCAGGTCTGTTGCTAGCAGCTGCTGCACCAGTCAGACTCGGTTCACTGAGGCCTGAGATGGGGTTTAAATGGCTATAAATATTTAACAATAAGTAAAAAATAGGTCTGATAAAGCCAGCTGTCAGTCAGAGCCTAGAGAATTCACTTTGAAAAGGGGGAGGACGAGCAGGCAGGCACAGACACACACATACATGGTACATGTAAAATTGCACAAGAGTAGCCAGATTGCAGGGCTTTGCACAAGATAGGATCGCTGCCATCTAAATCTCCTGCGTCTCTTATCACTCCACAGAATCCAGTAAAGTGATGTCATCCCACATTGTGCTCCTCTATCGCTGTCCATCCCTGTAAACGGCTTTTTATCTCCTGCTGACCTCACTTTTAACCTCAATTCACAACCAGCTCACTCTCCTTTCTTTTTCTACCTGTTTTCAGAAAAGATATGTTGAACTTGTTCTTGACCCATATGTTGACAGTTTGGTTCTGATGGCTAAGTTGTCACGCATTACGAACATTAAAACATAATAACCTCATCTATAACTGAAAAAATCAAACATAAATAACACTGAAATGATTAGTCAATGGATCAGTCAGAACTAACTGCCAATTATTTTGATAATTTATGTTTCAGGGCAAGTAGTCTTTCTTTCTAGCTTCTTAAATGAAAGAGAGATTAAAGAAAATCTTGAGTATCAATATGATTGGTGTTGAACAAGCAGTCCACAAAGTGTTTGTAATCATATGCTTGATCTTCACTCAGATTTCATTTATTGTGGACTTGATCTGTTTTGGTGTTGACCGTAGAACCGTAAGGCTGTGTTGCATTATCCCAGATTTTTAGTAAAGTGTAATTTTATTTCTGTAAAGCCAAATGGCCGCTCTTATTGCTGTTCTGTTGTTTTGAAATGCTGAAGCAAGCCACCCATTCAGTGTAGCAGATTTCTGCTATGGCCCATCTGCTGCTAAGCTTTAAATATGAGCAGGGAGTGACAGCATGTTGGTAAACCAACGTGGGTAAACCATTCCTGGTGTCCTTTAACATGAGATGCAGCCCAAAGATAAACTTCCTAACAAACACCACATGTCTGCATGTTAAACTCCACAGGCTAAAGCTCTACGAACAGTATGCTTTACTGTTAAGCTTTGAGTGTAGAACATCTACAAATGTGCCTTGCTGTGTGCGTGTATACAAGTATGTATGCACATTTGTGGGAGACAGAGGAAAAAGAGAGTTTTTAGTGACCATCACCCCTTATTATGTTCATTAATAGTAATAGCATTCTTACTTCCAAATATAGAAATCAATCTCTCTCTCTTGCCCGGTCTCTTTCACCTCCCTTCCCTTCCCTTTCTTTCAGAGGTTTGATGTTCCTAATCATTTCCAGCCGTGAACTCTACATGAAAGACAACAAGCACTTGCCGTAATAGGGTGCTGAAAGAACAAGTGAAAGAGAGAGAGGGGGCAGAAAAGAGGCGAGACAGTATAAAAGAAAAGGAAAAGTCAAGGGAGGAATAGAGATTGAACGAGAAGGGAGATGAGGCCTCAGTCCTCCTCTTTCCCATTTCAAGGTCTCATGTTATCGTTAGCCCTGCCTTTTGTTCTTCTGCCAGAATATTTCCCCTCCTTCAATCCCTCTCCCACCTTCCCCTCCCTGCTCTCCTTTCCTTCCATATATCTTAATTGTACCCATAGTGCCTCAGCTCATTGGCAACAGTGAGTCAGAGATTGATTCGGAGACTTGAGAATGCCTAATATGAGGAATGCAACTCACTAGAGAGCAAAGGAATGTACGAGTGGAAAAAGAGCAACAAAAGTTAAATGAATGCTTTTTCTCCATCTGACACTACGTAACCTTTAAATAACTTTTAAATCAAACAACTTCAGCATATGTGCAATTATCCAGCAATGATGCATTCTGTTCACAAGTTCCAGATCCAGTATGCTCTTTTATGGTCACTGCTGTTCATGTAAAGAAAACTAGAACAGAAAATGAAGATTAGAAAAAGAAATGATAAAATCAACAAAAGTTCTGATTTAACTGAGGAGAAAATTGTCAGTGAATAGGACTAAGAATAAGTGCCAGTTAAGTGCCACAGTACAGTGGCCAACAGAGATAGTGGCCAAAGCTAATATGTTAGACTGTAGTTTTAATAATGATATCATCATATAGTGAGAACATTTGCATTAATAATAGACTACTTCTTGGCCTGTTTGACTCAAGCTGTGATGATGGCTTTATAAACATTCAGGCCTGGCACCAGTCAGAAGGAAAAAAGTAGATTAGATCGGGACATCTCTCTGTGTTTTACAGGTTTTACTATCAAAGCCTATAGAATCTCTTTCTCCCTCTCTTTCATGAGAAGCTGTAAAAGAACCTGAGCGGCTGCAGAACCGCAGCTGTGTCCGAGAAGCTGCGCGCAAGCTCCTTGACACTAGCTGATGTTTTACAGAGACAAACTGCAGAGAACAGCAGGATCTATCTGGACCTGCGCCCACATCTGGAGAAGATGAAAAAAGATGGGTGGAAAAGAGAGAGCAAAAAAAAGAGACTATGGTGAAAGGGATAAAGTCATGAGTATAATGAAAGAAAGGACATAAAAAAAGGTGAAAAGAGGAAAAGCATAATCTAGTACAGAAGTAAGAGCATATAAAACCTGGAATGGGTCAGCTGATGTAATGCTTGTATCTCTTGAAGTGTGAAAAAGTGTGGGCAGTTCAAAAGAAAAAGGTTTTGACCCACCGGTATCATTAAACATTACCTGTTAACTGACACCACACTCCAGACAGGAGACTGCTCCTTCTCTGCATCACGAAATAATACTGGCAGATAAATCCATGTGATGTGTGCTGAATGGCAGAGAGGAGAGTGTGAGGTGCGTATCCGACATCGAAGCGGACCCTTGGTGAGACATCCACTCCTTCTCAAAGAGAATGAGAGTGACAGTAGGAGCATAAAAGAAAAGCTAAGTGGAAAGGTAGAGAGACAAGGGACACAAAAAAGGAAGAGTTGTGAAGAAGAGTGAGGCATATGAATGATGAGGTCTGGCTCTTTGCTAATGCTCCAGTGAGTGATCGCTCTTCTACTGTCCCAGCCAAGGATGAATGGCTCTCTATGGACAAAAAGCTCCCAGCCTCAGTCCTGGGTGAATCTGATACTCGGCACGCTCTTCACGACTGTTTTTCACATCGCCCTCAGCAGGTTGACTTTTTCTTTGAGGAACTTCAGATGTGTCTTTTAACAGATATATAGTCAGTCAGTGGACTACTCCATAGGCAAATCAAAACTGTTTTTATGTGTAACAATGTTTCATGCATTTCAAAGTCATTTTGTGTTTCTGTGATTTTTTTTTTTCCACTCCTAAATGCTCTGAAAGACTTTTAGTACGTATCCTCATAGCCAAAAAGGAACTTGTACATTTGGTATCGCGGATAATGCATATTAGAAAGGATTCAGGACTTTACATACATAATCTGGAAGTTAGTTACAATAACATTGCAGGCAATATTTTTCAGCCATGTTGCCTGCATGTTTAACTCAACTGAACATATACATCCACAAGAATTTATTGCAAACTGAGCGTAGGTATGACGTTTCTCATACTAACGGTTGATGTATTGTTATCTTAACCAGCTCTTATCAGTAAATTCCTGGCTTATTTTTCTAATCTTTTCTCTAAAGATTTCTGCATTTTTATACATCAGGTGTGATATCAGAGTTCCCAAAGAAAGTAACCACATTAGTGGTTTTGCAAGATTTAGCCCATTAACTGCAAATTGTGTATACTTAGAATTACTGCCAAAGTGAACCACAGTTCAGGCATTTACCACCTTCCAGGCAGCCATTAGTTTCTCTTTGCTCCAACAAAATATGAAAGATCAACTTGCAAAACCGCTATTATTGTCCTTTAATGTAATATTGAGTGGCATAGCATGTATTTGCTTCTTAATTTGGTGTCTGGCTATAGAGCGTCTCAAAAAAAGGAAACAAATCTGGACTTTTTGTTTACAAAACAGACCCTCCAATAACTTGACTACCCTGCCTGTAAATATGCACAAACCCACAGAGAGACTGAGATGTCGAAAGGTACGGGCGGGTGTCTGTTTTTGTGTTACTATGTAGTTGTGTGTTTACATCCAGAATGCACGATAAGGAATAGTTAAGCAGAGCAGAAGCATGGCCCCTTGATTTATAAAGACATGTTGAGTATGTGTGTTTACAAGATTACCTCATTGGCTTTGAAACCGTGCTACTTTTTGTAAGTTGAGATAAGAGCTGTAGGTTACAGCAACAAATTGGAGAGGGAATTTTTGATATGTTATCCATCCTGCTGGCCTGTGTAGTCTAAACTAAACACTGGTGCCATGCTGTCAGATGGACTGACAGAGGAAAATGACTGATGCCAGAGATGACCCTGTAAGCTCATGTCTTTTCTGGAGTGTTGATTTGATGCTACACATTTCAAAATGTGCTACTTTAACAATATTGTCATGTCCCACAGCCTTGAAGTTTTATCTCTGCGTTTTTTTGTTTGTTTGTTTGTTTGTTTGGGTTTTTTTTTGTTTTTTACTGTTCTGCTTGGCATTTGAACAACACAGTTTGTAACAGCATAAAAGCACAAATCATTTCGTCTTTGTTTTATAGCTCCTGAGGTTTACATGAAAGTGAGCTTTCAAGCCATTTTCTACCACAACCTTGTGTTTGTCTTGCATATTTCTCCAGCATGAAGAATCCATACCATACTGCTTGGGGTTTTTTAAATTTTAGTGTGTGGAGAATCAATGTCCTGCTATTCTTCTTGTTCCCAGCCTCCCTGTGCAGGTCTTTTTCAGTCCAAATCCCTTTTAAAAAAGTTCTTTCAATACTGTAACCCTTGAATTTCATATAAGCCTAGCAAATTTAATTCCACCTCCTCTGTTGTCTTACTTATGGTGGAACACCCTCTGCCTTGTCTTTATGGAGGCACATTTTTTTGGGTTAAAGATAGAGGTGACAATGTCGTCACCCTATGTCCATGTGGGCGGTCATGGGTGTTCAAATCCCTTTAATTATATTTAGTGAAAAGGATGGGGTCATCATATAAGCAAGCATGTTCACAATGGTCCAGTTATCATGACCACAGGTGGCTAATCCATCACAGACAGATATGATGAACATTCAGACATAAACCTAGATCCTGAAGATAACGTTAGTCTCAACACTGTACTCTGAAGGTAGTCCCAGCAATGATCTAAATCCCCCAGGTGTAAACACTAACCAAAGAAAGAGGTACAGTGTGACCCCTCAAAACCACAACTGTCTAGCCATGGTAATGCAGCAACTAAAAACTGTAAAGGAGCTCTACTAGTATTACCATGTTTTAATTTCCTATAGGAGCAACAGTATGACTCAAGGTGGTAGTGTTTCTAATAGGTAAGTGTAATGATGAAGACATGTGTTGGTGAGTTGGAAGGAAGACGAGCCGGATGTCTGCTACGGTGGTCCTGTCCTCTGTGGGGTTCGGGGCCAGAGCCAGTTCAAATGTAGGATTCAGATGTGTGACAAAATCATTAAACAACAAGCACAGACGTAAGGAATGTAGCTTTTAGTTCCATCTTTTTTGGTTTTAAATGACTTTTGAGAAGCTAGCTGGGAGGAAAAATACTGGGGCAGCACTAAGATGTACTCATCTGAAGAAATGCAGACCTGTATATATGTTAAAATATATAATTATGTTACTACAGAACACTAAATAATAGTACAAAATAAGGTTTCGAGAATATTGTAATGCTCTTTGTAATACTCTTCATTGTATTGGGGCGGCTGTGGCTCAGGTGGGAGAGCAGGTTGTTTACCAATCAGAAGGTCGATGGATCCCCGGCTCCTGTCCATGTGTCACAGTATCCTTGGGCAAGATACTGACCCCCTGAGTTGCATCCATGTGAGTGTGTGTGAATGTTAGATAGAAGTCCTTAGGTATAGATAAAAAGCATGATTGTGTGTATGACTGGGTGAATGAGAATTGTAGTAGAAAGAGCTTTGAGTGCTCAAATTGAGTAGAAGGGTGCTATATAAGTACCAATACATTAACCATGTATTGGTCATTGTAGTCATGCGTGATAATCCTTTTACTTTCTGTTTGTAGTCCGCTTGTAGTCTGGGTTTTGGATTTGCTTACATCCGTGTGGAGAGCAAAAGTAGGATAATTACATTTTTAAAACGATCCCCTATCATCTGACAATGAAGCTTTTTCTTATAGCTTTTTAAAAATTTGCCCTCATCCGTAGGCAATGACTAGAACAGGAAGTGTTAGCCCAGACATCTGCTGGTTACACTGAGCCCTGTTCTTAGGCGGGGCTGTAACTTTCCAAATATTTTCTTATAAAATTACTGTTTATTTCTTAAAAAAAAAATCTAACTTAAATCAAATATTATGATATTCTCAAAATCTAACAATAAAAACTGTTTTTATACTACTGTGATTTAGACAAGCTTCCTTTGTCAGAGAAAACTGGAATCTATATTTACATCAAAACTCAAACTGTTGTTGATTTACTGTAAGAGAAGTTACTGTATTACTGAGAGGGAGGCCTCCTGGATCTTGGCTCACATTCAAGGCTTGGACATCTGAGCAAGAATGTTACTTTTAACAAGCATCATAAATGCCACCAAACAAAGTTATGGAGCCGTGCAAAACTTCAGTCAGAGGCAGAACCCCAGAGAATGCAGGCCGTTTCCTTTTTGTGTTTTGTAAGGAAATCTTTGTGGCATTATAAATGTTTTAATAGAATTTGTCAGCACATACAGGTTAATGTATATTTATGTGGTGGGTGCGTTTCAGTTTTAGCCTTTCAGTCTTTTAGTTTGTCTGGTAAAAAAAAGAATGTTAAGTAAATAAGACCAAATGGATCCAAGGTTGGGTCAGGACAGTCCTTTACAGAAGAAAGAAATTTAGTAAGGATCAAATTCTGAGGTGTGTGTTTAAGTGGCTCCCCTGTCATGGTGTGTGTGTGTGTGTGTGTGTGTGTCAGCCTGTGATATGAAAGCCATTATGTGCCACTTGACCTTTCATCATCTATTAGTGCCTTGTTTCAATCCATAAGCTGGAGTCCATAAACATTCTCTCCTCTTCTCTTCTCTTCTCTTCTCTTCTCTTCTCGCACTTTATATCCATGGCTTCTTTTGCCATGGATATAAAGTGTGTTCTTTTCAAATGCACCATTGGGGAGATCTATTTTTTTTTACATACCACATATCTGTGGTATATAAAAAAGAATTGCTCTCACAGATGCTCGTTTTTATAGTAGTCTGGAAATCATAGCAAGTAGTGCTATGGTGTGTGATATTTGGACAAGAGCAGATGTGTGGGCCTATGAGGTGACTGTGTTATGGGACATTATTGTGATAACAGAAAGGCCCTTGGCTCATATATAATAATCATGACACGTGTAGGATTTCTTTCATGCAGATTGTAGGACTTGGTGGATGTCATGGTGTGGTGGTTTTTGAAATCCTTATGTGTCTCTCAGGCTAGTTGGCACTGGTGAAACATCTGTCTTACTTTGTGTCTCTTTTCCCTCAGGTGTCTGCCACAGATGAGGACCGTGGTTCCTTTGGTGCTATAAGCTACACCCTGGGTTCAAGCTCTGGAAGCACATTACCAACCAAGTTTACCATAGACAAGGAGACTGGCCAACTTTGCACCAGCACAGCTCTGGACAGAGATGAGGGACTAG
>VUQS01001378.1:14297-33454 GCA_015108495.1 Heterochromis multidens | reverse complement strand
AAACCATGCAAAAAACAAGAAAAAAAAAAAAAAAAAAAAAAGGACAAGACAAACTGACCTGAGTCTGAGACAAGGTAATGCCCCAACCCACCCAACCTATCTGAACCTCTCCCTCTCCTAACGGTCCCCCTCCCCCCTCTAAGAGCCTCCAAGACCCAGACCGGACATGTATATATATTCTTATATTCTTATATGCATGTACAGGTGACAAATTGAAAGACAAACAAACATAATGTATCTTAGCAAGGTTTCGAGTCACCACTTGCTGCTAAGCTTCAGTCACAAAGGCCCAGAAACCGGTCCACAACCTCCTGGCAACATCTGGTTGCTAGGGAAAAATTGGTAACACTTTAAAATATGACCCGCAACTAAAGGCGTAATTCTTCTGTAATTAATTGCAATTTCCATGTATTTTATTTAAAATTGCAATGTAATTATTACCTGCAAATACTTAAAGGTAGGTACACTAGAATAAGGGGGTAACAAGTCAGGTTTTTACAGGAAAACAAAGAAATAATTATGCTGTAAATAAATTTAAATATCTGTAAGTCATTTCAAGTAATGTGTAAGTAATTTCAGGTAGTGCATGAGTAATTTTAAGTATTGCATAACTTCAGGTTTTTTTACAGGAAAGGAGACAAATTATTCTGTAAGTAATTTTAAGTACTGGTTAAGTAATTGTAAGTAGTGCTGCAAAATTGCCATGAAATTGCACACTAAAAATTACTTACGCAGTACTTAAATTTATTTACAGTATAATTATTTCTTTGTTTCCTGTAAAAACCTGACTTGTTACCTCCTTAGTGTACCCACTTTTAAGTATTTGTAGGTAAATATAATGACATCATAATTTCACATAAAATACATTGAAATTCCATTTTTGATTTTTTCATTTTTGTCATGTTGCTTGGTTCTTAAACAAACTGCATAATGTGATGGAGAACTGGAATACAGGTTTTCTTGGAATTGGTTTCAGTAATCTTTAGCCTTATCACATTCTGTCAATAAATACCTTAAACTTTAATAAACAGTTAACAGAGAGGAACTGGTGTAAACAACTAAGTTGCTGATCTGTAGCTATGAGAAGTTGTAGTGAGGCTAACAGAAAAACTAATAAGGCTGTGATCATCTGTCGTTTGGATGTCTGTGTGGTCTTTCTGCCAAGGCTCTTCTTCTGACAGCAGCCTGTGGACTTACCACAGTCCACATGCAAAAGCTCTTTCACATACTAGAATCCAACCTACCACAGTCAGCCCCAGTCATGCTGAATCTGCTGACCTCAACCTACCACACAGTCTGATGGTAAAATTCAGTCATTCTGAGATCAATACTTATGTTTCGCCAAGCAATCAGCCATCATACATTGTCCATATTGAAGCAAACTGTAGATCCAATTGTAAATGTATATATTAGGGCAACTTATATCAATGTTTACCTATTACAGTATGATGGCTTTTTTTATTTATAAAAATAAATTTGTTTTATTTTTAAAGAACATAGGACAGTTTTGTTTTGGAATAACCTTAATCATGTGACTGCAAGAGGTCAACAAACATCAGTTTTTTAACCCCCTTAAAAATATGCCACTACTACATGCCCCCTCCCATGATCTTTCCTGAACTTAACCAGGTAGTAGTTTGGTTGTGTTATTAAACACTACCTACAAAGACAAGTAATAATAAAAAAAAAAGCATAATAAAAATAGTCCAATGTAGCTTACAACACTCCTAGTCCTAGTTTAAGATCTTCAATTCTTAACCACTACAACATCCTTCATCCTATCAAACATTGCCTGCACTTTACATGCCACCGCCAAGTGAAACAGAGGTCTTGGTTATTTCAAGTATTTCTGAAATAACAAACAGGCACAGCAGTTCTTAAGCTTTACTGATGCATGCTAACATTTGCGCTGTCACAGTGATATCTACAGGGAAGAAAGTGAGAGGACCAAAATCCAACCCAGCAAAAACAAGAACCCAAACACATTCAGACTCATCAACATAATGAACATGATAGACACAGCAATCTAGAAAATGACAGAAGAAAGAGGGCAAGGATGTAGAACAGGTTTATGAGTGGGCGGGAAAGGAGATCAGGGGTTCCAGCAGAGCCAGTGGGTGTGGTTGTGATCGGATAAGGAATAATAGCAATGGGCAGAAAAAAAACAACAAGAGCATAAATCATGGCACACAGCGACAAATCCAACCGGCTAAGGTTTGGCTGGTCAAATGTTTCACATGTTTACCTTCCTATTGTGATGTAGTAGCTTGCTAAAATGCATGGCAATGTTAGTTTTACACATATTCTGGCATAAAAAAAAATATTGGACAGTTGAAAAGCTAAATAACCAAAACTTGATGCATTTCACCTGTTGAGTTACACTTTTTAGACAAAAGTGTTGGGTCACCTATAATTACACCTACAGGAGCTGCTCGGCCATGAAACCCATGCCATGAAGCTCCTGGTGCACATGTTGTTGTGCTGATGTTAATGCCACAGGAAGTTTGGAACTCTGCAGTTATGGAGTCAGCAGAGCGTTGGAGACTTTTACGCATCATATGCCTCAGCACTTGGTGACCCCGCTCTGTGACTTTACATGGTCTGACATTTTGTGGCTGAGTTGCTGTGGTTCCTAAACACTTCGACTTTGCGATAACACCACTTAGAGTTCATCATGGAATATCTAGGAGGAAAGAAAATTTCACAGATTAATGCAACTGTGTCATCTTATTGCAGTACATCTGGCTAATTGAATGACATTGGACGAAGAGTTGTACCCAGATATTTCAAGACCATTTTTATAGAAATTACTCAGAACTGTTTCCAGTGCAGCAGATGAATTAGTTCAAATGAGGGTGAGCCCTTGTTCATGTCTTCTAAACATTTGTCAGTATAAAATGCACCTAAAAGCACTGTGTTAACTGTCCAGAAGGATCAAACTGAGTTATTGAGACAGCAAATACAGTTGGATATGTCTTTTTTCTACACAAACTAATTATGTGCAGGTTCACAGAGTTCAGATCTTATCCCAGCATCCAGCAAGAACATTGTTATTACCCTGAAGTCCATCCAATACCAACATTTTTCTCATTTGTACCTTTTTTGCAAATATCTGTGCATGACAACTAAAGCATGGTGAAGGTTAAAGAAATTATGGTTATGGCAAATTATCTATGGTTCAGGTTTTATGGGAATTAGGCACAAAAAAAGCTGGATGTGGTTAGAGAAGTGGTTAAAGTTCATGAAAGCACCACTGTAATTGGCATGGAAGTCAAACTAACTGAATGTCCATCAGCCAAGCTGACCTCCACTCCTCCAATCTCTACAGTGTGTTCAGCGTTGGCACTGAACACTAACGAAGAGGGACTGTATATTCAAAAATAGACGTAGTTCCAACACCAACAGCAGGTTTAACATCTCCATTTCACCCTAATGTGGTCTTGCACCAAGCCACAGCTCTCAGAGTGTTCTAGTGTGACTAAACGGGTTGATGTGGAAGCTAGTGGTGGCGCCCCTAGGCCACCACGAGTTCCTTCCAGTCCCTTGATGTTCTAGTTTGTTTTGTTTTGTCTTCTGTCAGAGCGTGGTGTGTTGACTGGCTATTGGCCTGAGGCTGTCAGGAAGGAAGGAACTGGCCACAAACTGTCCTGTGGTTGGTCACACATCCAGTCATATCCGTCTGTATGTGTGTGTGTGTCAAACGGGCATGGGGATGTAACTGTTTTTCTCTATTGGTCTATTTTCTGACATAACACTCACACATGAGAATTTTCTGATCTTTCCCTTAAATGTTTGATTTTTTTTCCCCCCAGATGTCAAACAGCTTAAAATATCTGTGACATACGTTCTTGGCAATATTGCAGTCTTTACTTCATGCTTTGTGAACAGCAGCATATGTAAACAATCGAAAGCAGAAAAAATGCCTTTACTCTGTCTTAATATCACATGCAGCTGGCTTCCCGATTTGGGCAAGAAACTCATAGTGTGGTTCTATGGAGACCTTTTAATCTCCAGTGGAAATCTGGAGATGAAAGGTTTGTGATTTTTGTCATGCACTTCTTAAAATGTTTTAGAATGCAATTTTGTGATTATTTGTCCCTTCACACAAGGGGCAACGTCAGCACAAACAGTTGTTTCCTTTTTAATGGTATCAGCAGCAGTAACAAAAATAGGGCTTATTTTGATTAGTCGGCATCCGTGTGTATCAGCAGGGAAGGAATAAATGATGAATTAGAATAGATGGGAAACAGGCAGACAAGTTACAGGAGGCTCCAGCTGTTTCAGGGCCACCACTGAGCCAATCGACTGTCACGTCAAAGCACTGGCCCATCCTTTCACCCATGCAGGCTTAGCGCAGCAACTGATGGCCAAAGGTAATATTTAGGGATGCATGGCTACACAGCCAAACTGTAAACACACCTCGCTCTGAATCAAAAGTTGAACACTGGGAAGAAACCAGGACACTGTAAGATGCTCTTTTCTCTCTCTCTCTCTCTCTCAAATAGAGATGTGAGACTATAAATATTAGCCAGCATCGACCCGGCCATCACAGGGACTTCACTGGGCTCTACTGGACAGTCACATGAGATTTTAATTAGAGAAAGCACTCATTTACAGCAGGTAATTCTCTTCATATTTCACAATGTCACATCCGATAAATAATGGATGCTCTCCAGCGCTGGCGTTTGCCTTCTGCGTGTCCCTCATCCTTCTGTTGAGCGACAGATGCTCAGAAGCCTCAGTCTACCACAAAAAAGGTAAGAACTACTTCTGTTCCTCTTCTATTCAAAATAATGTATTCATGTACCCCTGCCCAGCCCAGGGGGCTGCTACTTTCCACATTAATCAACACTTGTGACTTATGGTACTTCTAGCTGTTAAACCAGCACAAACTGGCTGACCGCAAACTCTCTGTCCTTTATAACCCTGACCTTGCATTCATTCCCCTGGGGGCTCTTCACAGTGGATCAGTGCATTCCTATTGATCCCCTTCTCAAGGTGACAGACAAACCCCATGAGGAAAGCTACCCGCAGCCTGCAGGAACGCTAGTGAAACTCGCTGTGGATGCTAGATTTAGCTATTAATGTGCCTGACCCCTTGCAGCAGGGCTTTATGTGTTCTGCCTAGAGGACGGACATTTATAGCCTTTGCAAAGTTCCGATGTCCCGGAAAAAGTACATTTTCACCCAGCAGGCTCATACCTGTTCACCTCAAGACAAAAGCTTGGAAATGTGAATGCAGATGAGATAGATCTAACACCGTGGGTCTCACTTCTTTCTCAGGCATCTGTTCCTACAAAGACAAGCACTACAAAGCAGGAGATTCTTTCCGGAGAGGCTGCGACAAGTGCTCCTGTCATGAGCTTGGTTTCTACTGCTTTGCGTGAGTAGGTTTTTCAGTTCAGTTCAGGTCAGACCACTGATTTATTAAAATGAATGTAGCCTCATGAATGCACCTCTCTCTTCTCTTCTCCTCCTTTACAGGCCGATGAAACCCACCTTATGGCCCAAGAAGTGTCGCCGGATCAGGACAGAGTGTGGTTATACGGTCATTTATAAAGAAAATCCACTGGTGGAGTGCCGAGCCTACAGCTGGATAGGATGACATACTCACATGAAAACAACATCAAATATGCAAATAATGCACGATCTAAAAGCTTTGTGCAGTTCTTACACTGATATTACTGTGTTAAGTTTTCATAAGGACAAGTCAGATTATTATTTGATGCCTGTGATTGTGGGTTATAAGGTCAAGTTGTTAAAATGTGTAGATTTATGTACCTTTTTTTCTGTACTGTTCTTGACAATACTCCAACAGCCTGGTTTAGCTTGACAGTTGGATATGATCTTTTCCAGTTATTCCACTCAACATGAGTGTATTTAAATGATCATTTTATCTGATCTGAAATTTTCACCCTACAAGCTTTGCAACAGATTGCATTAACCTTTTAAAATCCACCAGGTCAGTGTAACCCATATAGAGTTAAGTATAGGGTTTGGCTTTCTATAGAATTTTCAGCTATTTGGAACACCCAAAGAGGAAAAAGCTCTAAACACAAAATCTGAACAACAACATCTTCCACTTTCAAAAAAACACACCTATTTAGCATGTGGCAGAAACAAAACCCAACCCTAACCATGACACTAGATGGGTGACTGATGATCTGGTGAATGTTGAAAGGTTAAACATGTGCCTCGACATCTGTCTTTGAGAACATGTACAGAATCACAGTTTTTCACATGTGAAGACACTCAGAAATGAACTGCATTTGTATTAAATGACTTATTGATACAGACAAATGTTTGCAGTGCCATAAAGTTATTTTTAAAGTAAGCTGAACCACAATAAATGTTGCTTCTGGCACATTAACAGAGCCGTGATACTATCCAAGACAAAAACCATAGACTGTACTGTATATACAAACTGAATTCCAGGAAAGTTGGGATGTTCTTTAAATTTGAACAAAATGAAAACCAAAGGACTTCCAAATCACATGAGTCAATATTTTATTCACAACAGAACATAGATAACATGACAAATGTTGAAACTGGGAAATTGTACACCTTCGTCCACTAAATGAGCTCATTTCAAATTTGATGCCTGCTACAGGTCCCAAAAAAGTTGGCACGGGGGCAACAAATGGCTGAAAAAGCAAGAAAGTCCAAAAAGATTCAGCTGGGAGAAAATCTAGCAACTAATTAAGTTAATAGATATCAGGTCTGTAACATGATTAGCTATAAAAGGGATGTCATAGAGAGGCAGAGTCTCTCAGAAGTAAAGATGGGCAGAGGCTCTCCAATCTTCCGGAATTTGGGTTGTAAAAGATCTAGATGGCTATGGTGATATTTTTGGAAGACTCAAGCTGACTGTTTTGGCCCATTTCCATTTTAGCACTTTGAAACTAGATGTCACAAAAGCAGGTTGGATTTTTTTAAAGAAACTGAGCAAGCAGTGGTGAGTTATCAATCACAAGTCAGTCGTAAAGCATATCCTGTTTCAATGTACTTCTGAGCACAAATGCTGGCCATAATTTACAAAATGAATAAATAAGTCTTGAAACTAGTGATTAAGGCCATAAACTTATCAAGTGTTTACTGAGGTCAGGCATCAATGGAGCTAAACGATCCTGCCTCTCAATTCAATTCAATTTTATTTATATAGCACCAAATCACAACAACAGTCACCTCAAGGCACTTTATATTGTAAGGTAAAGACTTTACAACCCTACAATAATACAGAGAAACCCCAAAAATTAGACGACCTGCTATGAGCAAGCACTTGGCGACGGTGGGAAGGAAGAACTCCTATTTAATAGGAAGAAAACTTCAGCAGAAACAGGCTCAGGGAGGGGCAGCCATCTGCTGTGACCAGTTGGGGTCACAGACTTCTATACAACAAATTTTAATTAGCTTTTTGTTTTCTCTGTTCAGCAAGAGCAAAAAAACAAAACGTTTCAATCATCCTGCTTCTTGTGAAATTCTGTAGAAAGAGAAAGATTACTTTCTTTGTCAGACAAGGTTAATTTTTATTCATCCACATTGAAGATTTTAGTATAAGAACCAGTAACATGCAAAATTTTTACATACAAAAGGCCAAATGATGTAAAAGGATCCTTTCACCAAAACTGTCAGATAGCTTTGATTTATAAATTAACCATATACGGCACCAGTTCTCTTGGCGTTTGCACACAGTTCTCCAAGACACTTCTCCAAGCATCAAGATTGAACAGCTTGCCAGTTCTTCTGCTCTCCTTCATTATACACTTCTCCAGGCATATTGGGAAACTTGCCACAGTTTATGTGGATTTTGTTTTTTTTTCAGTCTCTTCATGTGATCTTAGCTCACACATCTGACTCAGTGATGTTGATGTTGAGAGCAGGCTCTGTAAAGGCTATAGCATCTAAGGCAGAACCCATTTTTTCTGGGTTGCAGGTTGTTAAAGAATTAATTTGGGGTTAATCGGATGATTTGAGGCTATGCAAAAAAAAAAAAAATAGGCTCAACTTGGATGTGCACGCCTTCTAATTTGACTTTATTCTTTAAAGTGCTTCACTTTACTGTACAAAAGATAAACTAAAAGAAAGTATCTTTATAACACATGCACTGTAAAAGATCAACAGATGAATACATTTTGAGTCATTCCCAGATACAAAACAATATTCAAAATTACTGAACAATAGCTGCACCCTGGGGTTGCAGACTGACAACTTCACACTGACTAGCAGTGTCAGAGAAAACAGCATCATCGCTTCATAAGAGATGCTTTTTAAGGGATTTAAAGGTCTAATCAAAAAATTACAAGGAGGTTGAAAAAGCTCAAAGTGCTTCACTGGGCTCTTGTAGAGAAGTTCAAATCCTTCTCTTTTAAATGTAAGAACAACATCAGATTCTACAAGAATTCCCTTGGTGTGAAGACTTAAAGATGTCCTGAAATCAACAAGGTCTAGCAATTTAAAGCATCTGGCTGTAAGGGCTGTAGAGGTCTGCAGGGCCTTTAAGAGGCTAGCAGGAAGTTAACCAAGGGTGGCGGAGACACTGTGCAGCAGTGGCCCTCCTCTCTGGGTGATAATTCAACATGCAGAGGAGGAAGTCTGAGAACCCAGAGGCCTCTTCCAACAGGAAGTGGTATTTCTCCACCAAAATCTCGTAGAGGCTCCAGAATCTCAGTGGACCAACGCGACGCAGGTCACCTAGATAAAAAAACATACAGTATTACAACAGACGAGCTGCTTAATAGCAGTAATAATGACACGTTTTACTACACGAAGAAAGATTTCAGTTGGAGGTGAAGGTGGTGAGGACACTCACCTCTGCAGCTGAAGTACTCTGCAGAGTATTTACCCAACGAGGCAACAGTGGGTGGGATTTTGCCAAGCAGCTCCATTATCTGGGCGATATGATCTGAGGTGGATAGACACATGCAAGCATGGCAAAGAATGCATTAGCATCCTAATTACAATGAAGGCACAGTGTAATCTCATTTAATCCCGTGTCAGTGCACTTCACGCCTCTATCTGAACATACCTTCCTCCAGGGAAATGCACTCACTGGCTTTAGGTTCAAATAGTGAGTCTCCAGTGACCAACTCAAAGGCCTGAGAGAATTCAGGAGAACATTTAGAGGTGAGGCATGAGACCAAGTAAGAATCCACAGAGATTATTGTTTTGGGGGTTTTTTTGTCACTGTTAATTAGAAAGGTTTGACTATAGGTTATTTAGCCACATGGCAGCATAGTTTTAAGCTATAAAATGTGCAAAATTACTTTAATTCCTGTTTGATGGGATGGCACAGAATATAAACATATACACGTAACTATCTGGGATTAAATATTTCAAAGTGTAAATGTCACATTAGTTTGGTTTGTCTCTCACCATGCATGCGACACTCCAGATGTCAGCAGGTGGGCCGTACTCAGATCCCAGCAAAACCTCTAGTGAGCGATACTGTCGGGTCTGGATCTCCTCACAGAAATGTTTGTACTGGTCCAAGACAGACGGAGAGAGACAGCAGACACAACTTTTTAAAGTTCATTTGATGTGTGTGTGTAAGAAAGATCTGTTCCTCTCCATTCCTTTTCTTGTTGCTCTACTTTTTTGTAAATTCTGCTCTTCAGTGTGGCTTCTCATCAGAGTCGAACTACCGTGTTCACAGTTACTGCAATAAATTTTGTTTTATTGCCTCTTCTTCCAAATCATGTCTTCTTTTGGCACTGGCTATTGTTCTTATTTTGAGTGTTGAGGTACAACTCAAAATCTCAGTAGACAGATAATACAAAGAGTAAAAGTCCATTTTATTTGCTTTGGAGCATTTATTGTGCTTTTAAAGGAAAACACTTTTTTTCTGGGCTTTCCCCTGCAATGCTGTAGCTATTAGGATGATTAAATGTAATCAAACTACAACCATACAATACTAAAAAGTGAATACTTAAGTTTTGGCCACTTGGGGGCAGGAGAAAACATTTTGGAACACAATGTTGACATTTAATATCATCACCTTCCAGGCGGATGTTGCAAACTTCTAAAGACAAAAACATATAGAGGTTGACCCTTTGTGCAGCACATAAATTAAAACAAAACAAACAACACACTAATAGAATATATCTAACTAAAAGTTTTATAAGTGTAGCATGTAAAGTAAGTACTAACCACCCAGCAGGAGCTCCCCAAGTCAGCAATCTTCACTGCAATTTCCTTTAAACTGTACGGGTTTACCTGCTTCCTTTCTAAAAGAAAAAAAAAACAAAACAAAAAATGATGATCATGATCTGATCATTCAAACATTTAAAATGTTTTAAGTGATTCTAAGATAATTTTTTATATTAAAATCAAATATTGCACAGCTATTTTTGTCCAGTTCTAATATTTGGGATAGCGTGGATAATTTATTTGCTTGATTACATGTTGAATTATTTTTCTTTATCTTTATCTTTTTCTAGTATAGAAATAAGTACTGCAAATCTTGAAGCTTAACATTACAAGAAATCAATTGGGTATTTACAGCTGGTTGACCATCAAGCCTCCCTCCCCAGTTTTGAACGTCCTTATTATTGAAAACGCTCTCAAGCATCTGTATCAAGAAAAAAATAAATGTGCCTGGTGAATTGGCTTCCTTCCCAATCAGTATCGAGGAGGAGCTGCTTCCACCTGCTGGCGCTTTGTGGGACTGCTCCTCCAGACAAAGAAGGATGTTTTCTGGCTTGATGTCTGTGTGGATGATTTTACACTGAGCATGAAGGTAGTCCAGGCCCTGAAGGACCTACAGAAAAATACACAGAGATTGGTGATGTTTCCTTTCATGCTTTACTGCTCCCTCACCAATGATTTTATCAAGAAAAACTGGTGGCTCAGCCCTCTTTGATTCCAGTGATTCCTCCACAGTGTGAAAAGCATGTTTTCACAACTTGAGATCTTCCTCTGTCACAGTTTAATTAAGTAATACTTTTAGGGATTTTTTTTTTTTATTTCTTGGCATGTATATTGTAAGTAACTAAGCTAGAGCCAGGATGATTAGCCTAGATTAGCATAGCATGAATACAGGAAATTGAGCCTGGTACTGCTGGAGGTCTCTTCCTGTTAAAAGGGAGTTCTTCCTCTCCACCATTGCCAACTGTTTGCTCACAGGGGATCATCTGATTGTTAGCGTTCTCTCGCTAATACTGTAGTGTCTTTACCATACAATATAAAGTGAACTGAAATGACTGTTTTTGTGAACCGAATTGAATTGAACTGAATTACAAAGAAAGAAAGAAAGAAAGAAAGAAATTTGCGTATTTCCTCAAATGACAAACTGTATAAAAACTTATTAGTTAAAAATTTCTTCCAAAAATTTCAGACAAACAGGAAAGAGCTGCATTTTAAATTAAATAAACCTTGTATGAACTTGATTTCTTGTGGCTAAGTTATTATTTTTGTTGTCCACTAAATCAGTCTCCTTTTGTCTTACCTGGGTAAGTATTTGTTTGACCCAAGGCTGCAACAGTCCTGGATTCCCAAAGCACAACTGCCAGCTTCTCAGGTCAGGCCCCAGCAGCTCCAGCACCAGGCAAATGTCTAACCACCATGCATTAAGGTCAGTTTCACAAACCACTGTGCTGCAATTCCTGCACATTATCCAACATATTCACAGTTTACTACTTTGATATTGACTGTTTTATTAATGGAATGGAATAGCTCCTCAAGATTCTGGAATACATGCCCAAGAAATCCAGTCTCCAAAAAGGATACGTACCCCATTGACCCCGACCAGCTTAAACTCATCTAGCAGTTGAACGATCCTTTTGCCAAATGGGTGACGACCCACAGAACCACTGGCCTGTTGAAAGAGAGGAGAGGAGGGAATTAGAGTAAGAAGGGGAAGAAGAGGTTCAAAAACAAAAGCAGGACGGAATGAGTTGTACTTTACTAAAAGAAAGGCAGAGAAAGCCCTGAGAGTGCGGTTATAAGAGTGATGCTCAGAAGACATGACAGAGAACTTCTGAACTGCAAAGAAAAACATTTGACAGACAGAGAGCTTAGAGAGGAGATACACAAGCAGAGGGTCACTAACACATCGTAGGAGAGCCAGTTCATCCTCTCCGGCCTGGGTAAAACCAGCTCCACTCTTCAGCACCTTCACAGCAACACGCCGACCTCGCCTGCCAACACAGACACCAGATCAGATCAGATCTGCATGGGTACTGGACAAAGTAATAGATTTTCTGCTCAAACTAAATATTTGCTGAATGTGTTTTAGTGTTATACAAACATGTATTTTAATCATCATAAGAAACTGAGTTTAAAGATTTAAGTTTTGTGCTAAACAAATGAAAAGTTAAACAAAAGTCTCTCTTTGTAAAGGACTGCATGCAGTTTATTAGAGGGCGGTGGTTATTATTATGTGATTATTATATGATACACAATAAAAGGAATCCTGTGTAATGTTAAAACCGTCAACTAGTACAAAAAACATCCTAAAAATCTACATTCAAATACATCATCTCAAACACTTTGTGATCTACACTTTAAAAAAAATAAACAAAAGATTTGTCTACTCTTCCCACCCTGATCATTTCATACAGTCTCAAAATGAACCTACTTGAGGTCCTGACAGAGCCATACAGTAGAGAAATAACCCCAGCCGAGTTTAGACACCACCTGGTATCTTCTGTTAAAGGTGTCCCCTATCTGGATGGGGTGGTACCCACCTGAGGGGATAAAAGTAGAAATCGAGGCATGAACAAAGTCCCACAGTCTCTAGTTAGAAGTGCTTATATGATTAAATTTATTCTAAGATTCAGTGATTAAGCATCTCTCTATATAACCTGACATATGAAACCTTTTCATCATTAGCTAAGCATTTTTCACCTGCTGTTTAGAGAACTTTGGGAGAGAGGACTAAAAATATGGGCACTAAAGCTATTTCTGGCATTACAACTTCCTCTAAGCTATAACATGTCCGTTAGTGAGCAATGCATTCAGATCTGCCAGTGGGACACTGAAAAAATGACGATGCCTAAGCCTGTATCGCTTCTCTTTCAGCCAGCATGACACGTAGTTCTTGGACATTGTCAGGAGTCTTGAAACCAAATCTCTGTTTGTATTAAATTTTAGCGTGAGATACACTGGCCTGTGATTTATTACTGCGTCAGGCATTGGTGGTATCACATGCGCAGCAGAGGATATACGAGGTACACACAAAGACCTGCACAGCTGGCAGGTAAGGAGCGAAGACCAAGGTCAGACCAGCAAACTGGCAAACAGATACTGCAGATTAAAGCAATACATAATGAGAGAGGCACACAGGCTTAGTGCAGCTATGAGGCTAGTGAGAAGCCACTCTTTGGATTTAAAGCTCACAAGCAAAAATATACGTACATTTTATATTCATCTTTAAATGTTGGCTCACTTCAGGGATGAAACTTAAATAAATGGTCACATTACAATCAATTAACAATACAGTATGTGTGTGATACCACATTCTCAAGCTTTCTGGTTTGCTCTTCTTATACAGAGGCTGTCTAGTACTAATTGTGTCTGAACCTGCCAGTCTTCTTGAGCTGTAAGTAGTTCAACCAAAGTGAAAATCCCCTTTTCAAATTGCTGCATTTGAAAAAATGGGAGCCTGAAACATGAAATCAATTATAGCTGTGACATTATAAAGGTGTAGTGAATAATGGTATTTACCAGTGACCTCCAGGGCTGAAAATCAAAGCCACTGGGGAACTCCCAAAAACAACAGTTCCTCTGTGTTCACTTCACTCCAAAAGCATGTCAATCCTAGCAGACTCTCATGGTAAAATGCCCAACATTACAGCATTAAAATGTATGTTTACAGTCTGAAAGAAAAATGGTTCTAGCAGTCTGCTAGGTCTTACCTACACTAAATCAAGCTGCTGAACAGGACTTCTTCACAGGTCTGTGGTTTGGGAGAATTTTTAATGTAACTATCTGACAAATATTATGGCTTGCAGCGCAATGTTAGCCCTGCGACAGACTGGTGACCTGTCCAGGGTGTACCCTGCCTCTCGCCCTATGGCAGCTGGGATAGGCTCCAGCCCCCCCGCGACCCTGAATTGGATAAGCGGAAGAGAATGGATGGATGGATGCAGCGCAGCCAAGAAGTTTGTGCTTCAGTTTTGGTGAGTTAGATTTTAGTCTTTTATTAGTCTGTTCCTTAGCACTAATTCACATTTATCTGTGTCTGCACATTCCACCCATAGAGTTTATGAATGAAGCTCCTTACAGCTAGCTTATAATTTAGCACTCCACCCTAACGCCTAAATGTGGCTCCAATAAACCAACATGGCAGCAGAAAATATGCTAACACTGAGACTTCATAATGAGGAGTCCAAAACCAAAGGGCTAAGTCTCAGTCGCTTAATCCATCTTTTATATACAGTCAGTGGGTGGGACATGATAGGCAGCAAATAAACAGTGAGTTTTTGAAGTTGATGAGGGGAAGGAGGAAAAATGGACAAGCACATCTAAGCGACTTTGACAAAAGCCCAAAAGGCCAAACTGTGATGGCTAGATGATTTGGTCAGAACATCTCTAAAAACAGCAGGTGTCATCATGTGACGGTTACAACCCACTGAAAGGATTCCAAAGAAGGACAACTACTGAAGTGGACTGTAAGAAGGTGAGCTGGTTGGAAGAATCGCTGTTTCTTTTATATCACGTGGATGGAGAGGTGCATGTGCACAGAAGCAGTTTTCTAGAGAGGATGAAAGCAAGCCGGCAGAGGCAGTGTGGTGTTCTGGGAAGTGCTCTGCTGGGAAATCTTGTAGGATTCCATCCTGTGGATGTTAGTTTGTCATGAACCACCAACCTAAAAGTTGCTGCAAGTTAGAAAACAGTGCGCAAGCTGTTGATCCTTTTCTGTTGTTGCTTGTTCTTTTGGCCTGGTACCTGCCTCTTTTTTGACAAAGCTGTGGGTATATATTTCTAGTTTGTACACTAATGCACCCCTACGGTATTCCCTGATGACACTGGCCTCTTTCAGCAGGATAATGCTTCCTGCGGAATTGCAAAAATTGTTCAGCCTCTAAAAATCCAGCCACTAAATTTCCTGGATTTCAAACCAACTGAGAATCTGTGGCATCCATGGAGGCCCCACCTCACAGCTTTTAAGATGAAGGGATCTGCTGACGATGATGTCTTTGTGTCTGATATCTGGGATATCAGACACAAACCTTCAGAGGTCTGATGGCACAATGGAGACCCATATGATATCAGGCAAGTGGTTATTTTTCTGTGGGTGATATATGTAGTGAATCTGACAAATCTAAAACTTCTACCAAGAAACCTAAAAAGTATACTTTACTCAGTCCAGTATCAGACATGTTACGAGTTCTGTCAAAGAGCTCAGCGTGCAGTTTTGCATTTCATATTCACAGACTCATCACCATCTTTAAAATACAACCAGAATCCGTTAATCGTTTCCTTTTGAAAGCTGCTGAATCCATCATCCATGCTTTCTGTTCCTCATGCTTGGAGTACTCTTCTGGCATAAATCAGAAAACAATTTGTAAACTGTAGCCGCTAAGCTTAATGTCTCAAAATGATCCTGCCAACAGGAACTTAACTTGCAACAGCGGCCTATTCTCATACACATTGCATCATTTCCAGCTGGAGTGGGCTGCGAATACAGAGTCAGCATGGTGAAAGAATCTTTAATTATACCCTAGTACAAGCTGCTATGACGGTTTTGAGAGGCCCAGGATAAAAGTCTAGGATACGAAGAGATTGTCATACCATAACAGTATTCTCGGGGGTCCTCGGAGACTTGACTGTCCTTGGGATCCAGCTGCTCGTGGCATCCATTGGCTTTGAAACTGTTAGACACAGCACCCTCACTCCTAAACATGCACACACAGACACACACACACAAACACAGAAATGTATACAGTGTATTCATACTGTATGCGTGTCAGTTTCTGAGAGTTGAACTACTTTTAGAGTTTCCCACAGACTCAGCCTGCCATGGACACTTGTACCACTGCCCAGCTAAGAGTGGACAAGCAGCATCGGAAGTTGCACTATTTCTGACTCAGCTGTAAATCATTTAGCAGTATCTCCACGCAACCTGATAACTCTGCACACCAGCTGCTCTGAATACACAGATGGCTGGAGGAGTCTGGGTCACGTCATGTCTGGAAATAATGATCACAGGTCTGTTTTCAGCAGAGGGACATATACAGTAGAGTTTTAAGAGCTGGATATGGATGAATGTGCAAGATGTCATTATTTTGGGGACACTTTAAATCACTACCAAGAATATTTGTATATTCTGGGGGTTAAAAAAAATGACACTGTGGTATCCTGTTTGAAACTCTACTCTTAAACAGTAAAATTTAAGTCACCTCTGTGATGCCTAAAATAATGCTTACATGTTTTATTTGTGCATTGCTCTGCTAAAATCAACTGCTCCAAGCAGCACTTCTGTATGTGTCAAAAAAGTTGGAGTAGAAGCTGAGCTGCATTTTCTTGAGGTCATGTAAGAATGCAAGGCTGCATAAAAACATGAAAGAAGATGCAAACTCAATGCACTTGGAAAGAAAAGTTTTATACTCACATACAATGCGGTTTCGCCTCTGTATGAGCCAGGCAGGGGCTCCTCTGCATGGTGTGGTTCAGCAGATGCAGCTTGTACCTTGAATTTTAAAAAATATCAAATGCCTGCAACCTGCAGAGCTCAAATTTCTGGCATAAACTGAAGAGAGACACAGATACAGTAGGAAAAGTAAGTAAAGCTGCAGCCCTGTTTAAAGTGTCTGCGCTTGAAACTAGTTAAGCAGCTGAGAGGTAGAGGTGGTGGGGGTCTGCTTGGTCTCAGGAGGCTGGGAACCGCAGCAGCAGAAGTCAGCAGGGTCTAAACATGGAAATCCCCCACAGGCTCCCAGCTCAGAGTCTGTCAGGTTTTCACCTGCTCTCCTGCATGATTTCTATCTTTCAGTCACCACTGCTTAGATTAAGCTGTTTGTCTCTCTCGCTCTCTCTCTGTTCCTCGATGTCCCCGTGTCATGTACAGTGGGAAAGTCATAAAAAAGAGCAGGGGCCCCTAAAGAAGAGAGGAATGTTGCACAAGGCCAAACAGAGTGAGGGAGGAGAGGGAATGACAGCTGCTGAGCCCAGGGGAAGTTTGACCTTCAGGCCACAGGGATCACAGACTGCTAAACCTGGCTTGAAAATGGCAACCCTGACCTCCAGCACATTATTAGGTATTACAAAAAAGTCATTAGAACAAAGGTCATTAGAACAGTCATTAGAACAAAGGCAATTTAAAACACTCTCTATATGAGTATTTTACATTTAGATCATTTAGATGAACACAGATTTTTAGGAAGAAGTATTGTAAAGAAACATCTGGCATAATCTTGCTATATATATCATACACTAGATGTTTCAACCGCCTTCACTTCTCTTCACAAGTTCAAAAAAAAAAAAAAAAGTTCCACATCTCAGAGCCTGACTCTCTGCTTTTTCTTGCCAACACCATGCTGTTAACACTCTGACATGGCACTGGATTTTAATAGTAGATGCCGCAGAGCAAAGGAGCTCCTGGGTAGTAAAACATACTTATAGTGAGATAGGAGAGCGTATGTTGAAGGCAGAGGAATGAGAGTGGGATACATGTGATATCAAGGGGCCTCTTGACCTCACATGAATAACTGTTAATAGTCAGATGACACATGACGGTATCACGCCTCCATGAAATCTTCCAACTGCAAAGCACACTATAGCTGTAGTGGCGTACTGTGAGAATGTTTACTGCACTGTAAACAAAAGAATAAATCAAACAATATTTTGAACTTCAGAATGTTAAAAAAATGCATGCATTTGCTTTGGATGACACAAAGGTGTGACGTGACAATAGTGCAGGTAAAAGTCCAGTGTGTCCTGTCTCTTCCATGACTATTTTCAGCAGATAATCTGAAGGGGATGTTATCCTGCTGTGTGCAAGATAAAAGAAAACATGCTGTTGAGCATAAAAGGTGAGCAATTTTCATTCAAGTGTCATATTTTCTCTATCCAGTTCTTCTCAATATATCTACGGGACAACAATCAGTAGGTGGAAAATAAATGCTAATATTTCATTTATAGTCCTAAATGTCTGCCATATCAGAATTCCAATGGCAGTCTATTAGGGTCATCTGCAATCTATGGCAAAAGTCCTGCAGTAAATCCTACCTTAAGGTTTATTGAGTTGCAGTAATGTCAAGTTTATTTTACCCCTGCTCCATCGCTGTTGTTTATATTTTGCTAGGAAAATGGGAAATAGGTGCAGCAATTAATTGAAACGTGCAAAGATAAATTGAAATACAGTAAATAAGACAAAAACAGAGTTTGTACAATTCTAACAATTTGGTATGACCACTTTCATTCTTCAGCACAGCCTGAACTGTCTTAGGCAAGTGTTCTTCTTTTTCTTTAAGTAGTCTTCAGGAATAGTTCTCCAGGCTTCTTGAAGGACATTCAAAGCTCTTCGTTGGCTGTTGGCTGCCATTTTTTAATCAAAAAGCTATTAGCTCTTTGATTAAAATATAAAGAAAAGGGGTGTGTGTGTGTGTGGGGGGGTATTTCAGTGTATTTAACCTAACTTTAAAGGGTTAACGTTAAAATGGGGTTTGCTGCACTACCCCCAAATGGCAAAAAAAGCCAAAAATAAAAATATCTTATTCTAGGCCAAAACAACACAGACTTTATCTGCATTGCTTTCCAGCCCAGGCCACTGACCATGGAGACCATGTAGAGAGTCACAGGTTCAAAATGTAAGATAAAAGACAGGTCTTCGCCTACTGTGTACTTTTACAAATATAGTACTGTTATACTGACTGTTTGAAATATATTCCAAGCCTGGTTGGACTGCAGAACAAACAAAGCACAAGCCAGAGCTTCTTTAAAGTTCTCACTAGGCTGTTTAGTTGCACAGCATTGGAGTGAGCAGGTGTTCATTCTTGTTTTTCAGTCCATCCTCTCGTGTCCTGCTATTATTCTCTAATGTTGGTCCAATCTTAAGCCCAAAAGCCTGTGCTGGCTCTTACCATTTTCCAGTTTCACAGAGCTGTAATAACACACTTCCCACAGGAGCAATCAGTATGTGTGTGTGTGTGTGTGTGTGTGTGTGTGTGTGTGTGTGTGTGTGTGTGTGTGTGTGTGTGTGTGTGTGGAGAGAAACA
>VUQS01001377.1:0-14695 GCA_015108495.1 Heterochromis multidens | reverse complement strand
AATAACAGCAAACAGGGACAAAAGTGCTTTTACGTACACTTTAGCTGGCTTTCATTTTACTTCTCGGATGCAGATGTAATGCTGTTAATTCTGTATAACTGTGCCAAATGGAATTATGGCTGCTGACCCATTTATCTTTTTTTAGAGGTAGACCTCTTATGGTTTACACTGTACTAGCAGCCTTAGCTTTTTTGTTTTTTTCTGCAGTGCACAGTTAAGTATGAAGCCATAACTCGCACATCATTAAAGAAAAAAAAAATCACTCTGTCTTTAGGAGGAAGTTTTGGGCTAATTTCAGTAAACATTAAATGTGAAGGCTTCATTTGACTGCTGAATGAGGAAGCAAGGGTTGAATTACAGTTGAAGCAAACACAGATCATACTCCGTGTACCTGCCCACATGTCAGTTAACGCTGGTTGAAGTGCAGGTGTGCACTGTTAGGAATATGGAACATACCAGAATGAATGTTCCTATGAAAGAGCCTTTCATCTCCTCTGAGAGTCTTTGATTATAGATTGTACTTATAGTTCCTTGGCACAGTAATAAAGGCCTTAATGTAACTCCAAATGTGAGGCAGACTTAGAACAAAAAGATGCAGAGACAAAAACAATGGAAATGAAAAACCCCAAATTTATTAGTGCTGAAACAGAAAGAAGATGCCAGCGTGATGTGTTCTGTTTCAGATAAATAGCAGTCTAACAGCTATAAACTGTTCAGTGATTTAATATTCCTGTTGTCTCTTAGTTCTCCTTTCACTTCATGCGTCAGGTTTGTTCAACTTCATCAAGGGCACAAACTGTGGTTCTTCTGACACTTTGTCTCCCTCCTGGAAAAGAAGAGTAATTGTGGTTGAGAAAAAGTCAGATGTTTAAACAGCAAGAAGCTAACACTTGTTGCTGACCATGTCCATTCCTTTATGACCACAGTGTACCCATCTTCTGATGGCTGCTTCCAGCAGCACCATGTTACAAATGTCAGATCATCTCAAACTGGTTTCTCAATGTGAAATGTGGACCAAAATCTCTCAGGAATGTTTCCAGCACCTTTTTGAATCTGTGCAGGCTCTAACCCAGTACTTGCAAGTTGTACCTAACAAAGTGGCTGATGAGTGTATAAGTAAAATAAAGAAAAGTGCAAACTTTAACAAACTGATCCTAGTTTTAGTGTGGACACCCTAATACCAAACCTCTACAAAAAATCTCCACATTCCACTCTGACATCTTGTGCATACTATATTTATAAAGCGATAACTACTGATTAAAAGTGATTGATTAAATGATCAATTCAGTTTCTTTTCTACATTTTTCCATGCAAATAACAAAAACACAATAATAAATGTAAATATATAAGTGAACGTTTGAGTGGGAAAAACTGAAGGATGATATCCTTCAAGCCACACACCCCCTTGTTCTACCAGGATTTAGGACCTCTGCACATAGGGACAAAAGTCCTGGCTTTGCAGTATAGTTCTACAGTACTTACGCTATGTTCTGATGGACCCTCCACTTTCTTCTTTTTGAGGTCCCACCACAACAAACCCTCTTTAATATCTTCCCTCTTTGTTGGGCCTGTGTTAAGAGACAAACAACATGGTATTAAATGACATGTTTTAATTGCACTGTAGTTCTGTTTGATTGCTTTGGGTGTAGCTCAGTATTTCTAACATACTGGTGTGTAACTGAGTGTAGTTTTATTATCTTGAATTCAAATAAAAATTCTGAATAATGTGTCACTGTGAATCAGCAGTTTTCCAAACACAACAACAGCTTTTTACCTGTTGCATAGCTCACTATCAGACCGACAAGTACAACTGAACTAGTTGCCATGGCGCCGAAGTAGAGGTAGGACATGGAGTAGAAGTTTAACAGGCCCCTAGTTTTGGGAAAGACAGGGTAACAATTATGTTCTTATGAATGGCATTGTTTTATTGAAATTATCATTATTATTATTATTATTATTATTATTTTGTTGTTGAATTGTAAATTTTATTAAACATTTACTATTTGAATATACTATATGGTAAACACTGACTTAGGAAATAAATAATCTTTTCCTATTTCTATTTAGCAGTAACTATGAACATAAGCACTACTTCTAATAAATAAATAGACTATAAATCATTCAAAACCACAGGAAGCAAAATGGGACAACAAGAGTGTCGATTTAAGCCTCGTTGAACTCACTGACCCCTGGTTATTGGGGCGAAGTGGGGTGGAGACAGAGTGTTGGTCCTCGATAGTTATGTTGCTCTGGGTGATGTTAATGGATTCACAGTCACCTGCTAAGCTGGGCAGGACACCCATGGTTTCTTCACTGGGTGGATATAGAGTTGAACCTATAGCTAGCCACATAGAGACACAGAAGCCAGCTAATATCCCTGAGAATGCCCCCTGGAACATAAAGCAAGTGAGCATCTATGAGCAGCCAGTTTCTAAAAGGCTTACTTGTATTACAGTAAAGTTGTGAAAAATTTAACAGATTATGTGATGTAACACACAAATGCCACACGTCAGTGAGACCTCTACAAACTTGAGGAATTCAGAAAGTAAATATGTGCTCCAATAAATTTCCCGATAAACCTGTCTGGTTAACAGAACAATATAAAGGTGCTGAGTCAAGAGTGATAAGTGGGGTTTTTTTTTTATGATGTCCCGGAACAAAGAAGTGGTGTTAACAGTGAATGCAGATTCAGCATGGATGTGTAACTGACATGGAAAGCCCATGGCTTCCTCAATAAATAAAAGAAAAAAAAAACATATCTGCTCTTATGCAATGTCCACATAATAAAATGGCAAACATTCATTTTAAAAATTGCTACATTTTAAGGAAATACGTTTTCAAACTTTCCACAAAATATTGTGCAATTCAGTTTTGAGACATTCTCCTGATATTTTTTGATTAAAAAGAATGCAATCCAAACCATTATTTAAGTACGTTGGCTTTTACCCATTTAGTGTAAATACATGTGTTTCCTAGAAGTATTTCTGGATAATTTATTTACCAGTGACTCACCAGCCTGTTTGCTGCTGGGAAAAATATTCCCAAAATGAACACTCCCAGTAATGGGCCGCTGACGACACCCATGACAGTAAACGATCCCTGAAGAGAGAAGATAAATGGTGCTTTGGAAAATCAGCCAAACAACTTAGACTTTGTTACATAAACAAAGTCTAAGTTATAAATATAAATCTTATGTATAATCAGTAGCTCAGAGGTCAGAAATTTAACAGGCAAACTAATCTGGAGGGTTCCTAATTTTCAGCCCTCACTATATCTTGATCTTCCGTTGTCTAGACCTTTCACACATGCACAAATCATAGGTTATCTGATAAATAATGACACAAAATAATAACACCTTGTCAGTTCAAAATAATTCATTAGGCACTTGCAGGTGTGACATTTCAAAAATGAAAAAAAAAACAAAACAATAATATGTAGATGATTATACCTGAAGAACTCCCCAGTCCAGGAGGGAGGACAGAGCAGCGACTGTGATGCAAGCAGCACCATACAGCAATGCTTAGAGAAAAGGTTCAAAATGTATTATTGCCAAATATGATTTATTCTAACAATCTGGGACTACAATATTACAGCAGGAAGTGGTATAATAAGCCTACATAGTCCTCTGGAAACCAGCATCACTTTCTTCTGTGTCATGTGGAGCAGATGGGGGTGCAGCATATCCTCCATCGTCACTGCAGCCATGGCATTGATACTTGTGGAAGCTGTACTGTTAAAAAAGAAATCCTTTCTTGTGCATAAATGTATTTCAATGTCATATGTTACATACAATGTATATGTTACATGGTAATGAGGATATATAGTTTAGTCCAATGTTTCCCTATAACTCTCACTTAAATATTGAAGAATTTTCCATCTTTAAACCTTAAATAGCTATTCACAGAAAATCAATTCTCAAGCAAAGTCAAAATGTTACAGCTTAAAGTGAAATGTAATCAGTAACTACAACTGTCAAGTAAATGTAGTGGACTGAAAGGTACAATATTAAGCATAAAGATTCAAGGCTCATGTAAATAAGTGTCTCATATTTTTAAGTAAAATAGATTTGGTAAATGCTCTTAGTTACATACCACCACTGGTTCCCTGTTATGTGAGGGATAGGCGTGCTTTAAGTTAGGTTTAGAGAAACTTAGATTGAGATACCTCAAAGTCCCGCTGTATGCACAGGCAAGGAATAGACCTGGGAAGCCCGGGTAACTTTCGAATATGTCCAACACAAAGTACGGCATAAGCTTCATCAGATGAGTAAAGAGTTTTAAAAAAAAAATGAAAATGTAAGTATTAGTGTGTAACTTACTCACTAAAGCGCTATTACTGATGGTCAGTCTTGGCCATGTAAAGGCCCTGCTGTGCTAATAGAAATTCCCATACTTGTTTTTTTTTATTTAGTGCAATCTGGATATTTACAGTACACTACAATATTCCACTAAATAAAATATTAAATAAATATTAGCCTAATCTAATAATAAAATGAGTTTCGTTAAGAACAAATAACTGCATCTCACATAGTCAAAACAAATTTCAAACCTGTCTCACTTAAATCTTTCATTGCTCAGTATAAAATGAGAGTAATCTGATTACCAGATCAGGTGTAGAAATCCTCCCAGACTTCAGTGGATCACACCTGTTGTAAAAAGCAAACATGACGATGCCACAGGTTGCTGCACTGCTCACAATGAGGCACAGACCCACTTGGTTCACAAACAGTGCCCTGAAAAGAAAATCAGACATAATGACTGCTTCTACTTTCTACCTTCTGGTGTGGGAAAAATGAAAAACTGTTCTTTGCGTGTTCTGTTATTATAAATTTATTATTTGAAAACTATTTAAATTTGATATCTATCCTTGCCCTGGATATAAATTCACATTATACATCACAAAGAATTGCTGGCTAATACATGGAGATATTTATGTCCTTGAATTCATTGTCATGATGAGATCTTCTTTCTCGAGTGTAATCAGTATATAAAAATCTGTACATGCAAATATCATCATAAAAACTGAAGAAAAGAAAAAACTTAAATAGGATATAAAATGTCTGATGATTCACTGCAGAAATAACTATGCTTAATAATGCCAGCTGTCTATTAAACAGAACCAGTGCCTGAACTAACCGACCTGGAACAAAAATCCTCTCACTTTTAGAAAATATGAATGATCTCAACTCAAAACGCACAAGCTGATTGTTGGATACCTGGTAAATAATGATACTGTCCTCAGGGAGACACTATTAAATAATGAAAAGAGCACGAGTTTTCATATTAAAGCTATTTTAAACCACAGCTTCAAGTGTAGCACTATTTGTAAATGATGTATGTCTGTATCATGAGTTTAGTGAAGGACCACAGCAGCAGGACAGCACAAGTGACTTAACTGATATATGCAAAGATCTTGAAGGCATATGTCTAATGGAAACTTGTCACAGAGACAATACAATCTATTACTGTTATATCATTACATTTCTGCATAAATTACAAAAGGAAAACTCATTCTTTAATAAATTTAAATTGAGACTTTTTGGTAGGTAAACAAAAATGTCAGAGCTTTGAGAAGGATTTGAGAAGATGAGGCTATTTAGTCCAAAGTTGAAAATTAAAAGGTCCCCCAGAGTGCTGAAATCAGAAACAGGGATACAGCACAAAAGTCAGAGAGCGGGAACATTTAAAAAGATGAAGGACAGCAGTGCTGCTAATGAAGCAAACTAAAGAGCTACAATGCAGTTTGATGCATTATATTCCATTTTGAGACAATGTCCAGCGGGGCCACAATGGCAATTATGGTCAGCCCACTTAAACATTTGTCTTGCCAACCATCTCAAAAGGAAAGAAAAAACATATTTTGTTCACTTGAAGAAGAAGTAGCACAAAAAAGATTGTTTCTGTTTGTAACTTCTGATTGGTTGGATGGCTTATACACTGCCTGCAAAGTTGCCCAATGTCCACCTCCTCCTTCTGTCTGTTCATGAAACTCTAAAGGCTCGGACAGAACAAACACATGGTCGCACTGCTTGTTTAAATTCACACACTTGAATGTGTAACCTGCTCCAACTTGGTATGAAATGGGTCTCAAATTATAGTTTAGCTTTAGTTACATTGTTGTATATTAGGCCTTTTAACTCATGAAAAAGAGCATTGTTTCATAGTCTCTCTGTATTATAAAGTGCTCAAACTTAACACGTAGGCCTTCACTCACCACTGGGCTGCTCTCTCTGTTTGACAGGCGATATATCGCTGGACTTGTGCTTGGTTTACTCCATACATGGACAACCAAACCAATGCGCCCCCAACAGAGAGGCTCCAGAAGGTGTACCGCCGCCGTGGATCAAAGCTCAAACTGTGGAAGAGCCAGTAGCATTTATGAACAATACAGAAAAGCCACAACCAGATGCAGAGACTTGATCAGTCTAGTAGCATTTGTATCTAGATATAATCACACACTAATTTAAACTTATAAAAATTATTATAATTAAAAATGTTTTTACTCATTAAAATTAATGCGTGATCCATTGTTTGCAACTGCCAGTACTTTTGCAGGACCACCAACCAGAATTGTGCCATGGATGTAAATGGCCACAAAGCCCAACAACATGACAATGATCTGGAATACGTCAGTCCAGACCACAGCTTTCATTCCACCCTACAGACAGATGATAAAGGAGACAGAAATAGAGAGTGAGACAGTGAGAGAAACGTTTTCCCCTATTAAAAAAAATATAAAATGCAATGAAATGCCACGACAGTAATACCTTCATGTTAAAACTCAACACGAAAGCTGCAATCTGCCTACAATAAAGTGTTTAATGTCATTTCTAGCTAAGGAGAAGGATTGTAGTTCAAATGAAATCTAGAACACAGTAATAAACCACAGCTTGATCTGAAATGCAGTGTCAGTTGGAGTGGGGATGCTTGTGTTTTAAGTTCAGATTTAGGTTTACTGCTCTGACAACTTGACAGCAGCAACATTAGATTTTTGTTCTCAGAGAAGTCTGAGTTTAAACAGACATCAGCCATCTTCTATGAGAAAACCCCCCCAAAAAACTAAATAATTTAACTTGTGGCTTCACAGAGACAACTTACAACAATTTACATGGCGCTTTTTTAAAAAAAAATTAATTAATTTAGTTTTTTGTTTCTCTACAGCAGCACAATAAACGAGGCATCTTATTTTGAAATAGATGCTGCACAAATGAGCCAAAAAGGCCCTTTTAAATGAACTCTTAACTCTGGACAGAAACAGGTGGCAGCCTGATATAGCATGCTTGCTTGTTTGATGAGAATATTAAATATTAAATATTCTTACCAGTGTGGTGTACAAGGTGCAGATGAACCCAGTAGAAAAAATGGATGCCCATATGTTGAGTCCAGTAGCTACAAAAACAATGAATTGAAAAACAGCTTTAGTTGTAAACTACAAGTACTGGTCGTTAATTAACTGGTCATTCAAAACCATCCACAAATCTATGGTAAATGAGGGGGGAAATGACTAGGTAAAATGTTATTATTATTATTATTATTATTATTATTATTATTATTATTATTATTAACAACAATAATAATTTAAAAAATCATTAAAATAATTATTTTTTATACAATTAAATCAGTATACAGTTTATTTATACAGTAATTACATTTGCTTTATTTTATAGTAAGTTTTAAGTGTGTGTGTTAATTTACTTTTTGCATATCTTTTGCAAAGTTACTTAAACTTCAGTGCAACACGTCTAAGTGTCAGGTTTCTATGCCATGCTTTCTTATTACTGTTTAAATATTAATTTCTGTAACTCATATTTCCCTTAAATTTATTTCATACATCCTGTTCTCAGAAATAAATGGTTTAAGTGAGTCATTTCTTTCAACCTTGATAAGGAACAAAGGGTCTGGTACTATGAATCAACATATGTGTTTTACTTCCCTAGTTCTTTACTTTACTTTTTACTTTACCCTAGTTCTTTACTTTACTTCCCTAGTTTACTTCCCTACTTCCCAACATATGTGTTTTACTTCCCTAGAAATGCAGGAAATTTGTGATGTTAAAAAAAGCACTAAATTATTTATATTTGCACTCTGACTGAGTTGGAATTTAAGGGGGAAAAGTCATGTAAGTGATAGACCATATTTCAGAAATTAGTGGATGTATAACAAAATGCCAAATGAATGAAAATTTCCTGTGATAAGAGAGGGCCATGTTTTGATTTCACCTACCTTGATTGAGGATTAAGGCTGGTGCATAGATGACAATCCCTGTGTAAAGCAGCTGAGAAAGAGGAAACAAGAAAATCAGCATATAAAGTGACATCACTTGGTTAAAGAAGTTTTAGTGAAAATATGAGATGTTTAAATTTAAAAATGCCAAAATGTGACATTGTCTTTGTGAGCTCCAAATTCTTTAATCTTTGTCTTCAACAGCACTGAATAACAGAGAGCATAGCATTGTCTGTCTTACCGTGGCAACGAGAAACTGGATGCTCCCCAGCAGCTGCATCCCTCTGCCAAATCTCATCTTCAGATACTGTGACAGGCAGATGGTTGGTGTTATAACATCACAGAGTTTCCTGCAAACATCCCTCATCCTTCTTCACCTTCTATATTTGCCATGTTTGACGGACTACAGGTGCCTTTCAAGACTTCTGATAAATCCAATTACTTCACTGCAAATTTTTAGAAATACATTTTGTGTTTTGTTAATTAAAATTCTCAAATCAAAGTATTTTCTATTATATTATTCTCAAATCGACAACCACTCAATCATCAATGGCAAATAAAATTGTTGTTCTTGTTACTTTGATAATTGCATGATATCATTTATTTTTATAAACTATATTTATAAACTCTTGAAATTGTATAATTGCAATGAGATTATAGGAAAAAGGATTATATATGATTTGTATTTGAAAAAACAATACAGTACAAAATCTGACAGAAGCCCAAGAGGACATTGGTAAGAAATTTTTGTGATGTACATTATGCTATATGAACTTACTTTAACAGCAAATGCACCGTTCTATGCAGTGAATCTGTAAGTCAGCAACTCGTGCTCACAAATTATCTATAAACTTTAGAGTTTTGTCTCAATGGCTTTAGTTTTGCAATACTTTAGGTATTAAACATAGCTGTATGCTTCAATTTCCATATTTTGTATTTACAATTTTACAGTAATAATTTGTGATATAGGCATGTGACATGCCAGGGTTATTTCTATAGCAATTTATCTTAGTCTAAGAATAATCTAAATACAATGACATGTGTATCATGAATCAATTAAAACATTTCAGAAGATTAAAATATGCTCCTGTTTCCTTCATGAAATATATGGGGCAAGGACTGGGAGGTCATTAGAACCTGATTGGTGCTGGTGATGCCCAGTCTAAAGAAAACTGGCAGGAATAGGTAAGCTGTCAGCAGGGAGTTGATGCTTTGCCCGAGGCACATGTAGAGGAATTTGAAGCCGTAGCGAAAAGCTTCAGCAGGAACACCCAGAACCTGGACTGCTGACATAAAACTGGCACAGAGTGACAGCCCAACAGGAACTGCTGGCATGCTTCGGCCCCCAGTGAAGAAATCATCAGCAGTGGCATCCTTTAGCCTCCTCTTCAGGGCCTGGAAAAGTCCTATCGCCATAGAAACCAACAACATGGCAGCAAAGACTGCATAGTCAGCCAGGACAAAACCTGGTCTGGATGGCTCATTAGCAGACTGGTGTTCCATTATTGAGTTTGATAATCGAAGCCTTCTAGATTTTTCCTCAGACAGGATGTTTGGTGGATCTGTCAGAGTGAATTGCATTTAATTAGTAACCAAATAACTGCGACTGACACAAGGCATATAATGTGTGTTACTGATATGTATAGGACATTCAAAGATGTGAATTAACGGTGGCACAATGGTTAGCACTGTTTCCTCAAAGTGAGGAGGTTCGTGGGTTCGAATCCAGCATCTAGCCACAGTCTTTCTGTGTGGAGTTTGCATTGCATGTGTCTGCATGGGGTCTCTATGGGTACTCCGGCTTCCCCTCACAGTCCAAAGACTTGCAGTTAGTGTGGTTAGGTTAATTGGTGATTCTAAATTGGCCATAGGTGTGAATTTTTGTCTGTCTTTTTGTCTTTTGTTAGCCCTGTGACAGGCAGGTAAGCTCTCTCGCCCTGTGGCAGCTGGGATAGGCTCCAGCCCCCCTGTGCTACCCTGAATTGGATAAGCAGAAGAGAATGGATGGAAGAGGATGGATAGATGTTTACATTGGTGTGTGTTAACTTACAGACCTGTGCACTGCCTTTGCTGGACCATTGCTATATCATGTGTTCCTACCACTAATTGTCCTTGATTGAAATAGAATGAAAAAAGTCAGGTGAGTGTTTGATGTGTCACCCTCATGCATAAACATGTGAAATAAAACAGGAACCCACAAGGAAAACATTACTCCATGGGGCTACTGCTGGTTCAAGTATAGCAAATGCAGTTTGGCATGCTTAGACTGATGCTGATGAAGTTTTTACACTGTTTACAGTGCAACATCATCCCCACCTTTGTTAAAGCATGATTACCTTTCATGGGAGAACATAAAACTGTCTTGAATATGCTCAGTGATTCTACTACTAAAACTTCACTTCACTAAAAACGTCACAGGGAACTTTAAACTTTCCTTCACAGAGTAGCTATTGCAGAGAAAGATGACAACTTAAACTATGTAAAACAATAGATTTTTACAGAAAAAAAGATGAATATATTTTGCAGACACTGAGAAAATTTTATAATCATTAACTGTAGGCAGATTAAAAGTTACCTTTGAACCATGTTGTTCCTTGTCACAATGAACTAAATAAGAGCAACAATATACTCTTATATTGCTGCAATTTAATCTATGGCAATGCAAAGCATTTCTGACAATAAAGGTTAGGGCTTGCACTCATCTCCAACCAACTATCAAATGAAATAAATGCTGTTAAACAATCTTCATCAGTATTTAAAGCAAACAATAACAAGTGGAAATAGGTGAGAGCACAGCTGGGACTAATCACAGAAGACAAGACAGGGGAAGTAGAACTAAATACAAAGCACGAGAGACAAGAGATCGTCAAAATAAAGCAGGAAATAACTAACACCGAGGCACAGACACAAACCTACGAACTTGACACAGACAACCACAGAGACAGGACCGGAGGAACAGAATGGAAACATGAAAGGGAATGAACAAACCTATAACAATCCTAAGCAAAGAACTAAAGGCTCAAGTAACAGAGACTCAAAAGCACCAGAGTAACATGATAAACAAAAGATCAAAAACAATATAGAACTAGAACATAATCCCTCCACAAAAGCAAAAAGAAATCATGAATTCATAAAAACCATGACAAACATACATTAACTTATTTGCCTAGACTAGAATCTTTCCTCAAACATTTTGCCAGGCAAAGATGATGAGAGTTTAACTGGATCAAAAAGATGCTTGGTGACAAATGATAGGTGTCTAGCTATAAGGAACTAGTCCCAAAAATTGACTGAGTATAGTCCTTTAGGACAAATTTTTCCACAACCCTAATATTTCCTCTTTTGTTCCTTTTTGCCTTGAATGATTTATTTTGTTTTTCTTTTAACTGCAAAAGAGTAGTCTTTCACACGTTTTAATAATAAAAGATTGAAGGTTGACTTAAAAAATAGAAAAATATCTTTTCATCTGAAACTGAAAATTACTCAAAAGTACTTGTGGCTTGAAAGATATCAGCTTTTTTATTGGAAAATCTAACTAAAAAATATTAAACACTCACCACTGTTACTCCATGCAGTTCAGTTGCTTCCATTCATTGACAGAGGAATGTGCTGTCTGCCTTCTTAACTCCTCTGCAGCTGCATACACCTTCTCTGTAGCACGTGCGTAAGTGTGTGACGCCTGAACACATCATCAGAAGCTCCATGCAAGTTAGTCTACAGGTGTGTGTGTGTGTCTGTGTGTGTGTGTGCGTATGTTTATACCTGTGTGGTTTTACATGTTTGCTTTTATCTGTGTGCTTATGAAAGACAGAGCTAGATGGATGGGCTGCGTGGAATTTGGGATTTGTTAATCTGACTTTTAATTGCTCAATTAATTATTTAGTTGATTTGTCTTTTTATTCCTATATATTTATCACTCCTCTGTTTATATTTGGCACTTGAGCTCCTCTTTTGACTACAGCTGTCATCTTAGCTGTGTACAGTCACCACTGTTACACTTTCCCTTGTGTCCCTCTGCCCTTCAGTAGTCTAACAAAGTGACCCAGTAAATTCAGTTATCATATCCAAATGCTGCTAGTTAAACAGAAGCACAGCTCCTCATCTAATTTAATCTCTTATTTTCCACAGCAGTAACTCTACGGCTGATTCACTCGTTCAATAAAAAGTTTAAAATTGACTTAATACAAATTAATGTATTGCACAGAGTTTACAATAATTGCAGGTTACTAAAGACCAGAGGTATGGATTTGAGGGTGATGTTAATTTTTGTAGCAGAGTAGTTGTGGTCAATGACATGCATGATTCAGTTTCTTACATGAAGTCCTTTATCTTAAGCTTACTGCTTGTGCCCTTGAACCCATGCTCTGATAACTTGAGTTGCTTTTTTAGATCTTTAACTGCCTGTTAACAAAGTTGTTGCAAATTATTAAACTCTCCCTACACACAAGATGTTTTTTGGTCACTTTTAAAATGTCTTTTTTTTTTTTTTAATTGCTTCTTACATAAAACCACCAGAAACAAAAATAACTACCTTCAGTTGCAGCTGGGGGCTTCAGCTTACATCCTCACTCCTCATGACATCCTGACACTTTCTCATTTTATTTCAATGCAGGGTGTTCTCGTAGTGTCCATTTCCAAGACAGTGCGTACACTTCTAGCAAAAGTGACAAAATTTGATTCTTCTCTGGGGATGCTATTTTAAAACTTTTATTTTTGACTTTTCCTTATGTAGGTCACACCAAAACTATGTTAGTTAGTTAGTGTAAACCTACGCTAGGTTTAGGAAAATAGAATTGCATGGAAACCTATTTGCCACAAGCTTCTCTCTCTCTCTCTCTCTCGCTCTCTCGTTTTTTTTAGACATTTCATTGCTACGTGTCCCACAACATTAACGACACCAGCAGAGCAGTTTTGAATGTGGTCTCATGGTTTGTATTTTATAAAATGTGTCTGTATACTGATATTGTCTCCGAATGTGACAGCTTGTCCAACATTAAATGGACATATAATACTGTTAGCATTTGTGCTTTTTGAGCCCTTCATCAATAACAGCTGTTATTCTTCACTGTTTGATTTACTACAAAACTGTTTTTAATCATCAGAAATGTAATTTGCATTCATCTGTGATAGAAAACATAAATCCAAAGAAACTCTTGCAGGTTAAACTGCACCAATCAAAGAGTTTTAGACATACTATTAGCAGACTAATGATAGTGGACAGCAATAAGAGTAAAAACAACACATCATACAAGGTAACAGCAGACTCCTTCCAGTCGAATACCCAGTGTTGATGATAAACATGTAATTATTTGGCATACAACCAGCTTAACAAATAATGGACAGTGCTACACTTAAACCCTTGCAGTACTTAAAATGATAATAGCCTTGGCTGTGATTGTTATTTGCTTTTGGTGGTCTTGCAAATGTATCCCAAGTTACTGGTAGAAGCACATACTTTTAATGAAGAGAAAAGTATTTTGACTTTTCAATTGTTTTGCCTAACAGACAAAAGCTCCCTGTTTTTTTGTGTCCTTTCACAACACAAATCCTTTTGGTATTGTGTAAGGAAAGACAAAAATCTGAAAAATCAAACATGTGGGGCTACCCAATGTAGCGACCCCTTGTGAATATGGAGCAGCTGAAAGAAGTTTGTTTTTGATTTTTTTTTGTCTTTGCCAACTTTTGTCTTTCCATCATGGGTTTAGATTGCCCTGTGGGCACAAGGAATAATGCACACAATTAAGTATTTAATATACTAGTACATGCCCCTGCTACTGTACAGTTTAAAATATAGGGGTCATAGATGTTGTTCATATAAATAAATAAAAGGTAAATAAGAGAGTCACTGTATGTTTATATACAGCAATATGTATTTACATCTATGTAAGATTAAGGGACCATATCAACCATCCATTTTCTAAAAAAATGGATATTACACTGATCAGCCACACACTATCCACCTCCATTAAGTGTATAATAACATATTGGTTTGCAAGATTTTGTTCAATCAAATATAAACCCATATGGTAAAAGAGGATTTCCTAGGTTAACATTCATTATTGTCAGATATTTATATGTGTTTTGATTTACCTATACATATTTATCTATATGTCAATAACATGTACCCGACAAAGATGCACATGCTGGAAAAAAGTCTGGATTAATGCACATGACTTGAAATCCCATTGCCTTAAGCACATTTAATTCAATTCAATTCAATTTTATTTATATAGCACCAAATCACAACAAAAGTCGCCTCAAGGCGCTTTATATTGTAGGGTAAAGACCCTACAATAATACAGAGAAAACCCCAACAATCAGACGACCCCCTATGAGCAAGCACTTGGCGACAGTGGGAAGGAAAAACTCCCTTTTAACAGGAAGAAACCTCCGGCGGAGCCAGGCTCAGGGAGGGGCAGCCATCCACCGCAACCGGTTGGGGGTGAGGGGAGGAAGACAAAGACATGCTGTGG
>VUQS01001369.1:6466-26429 GCA_015108495.1 Heterochromis multidens | reverse complement strand
CTACTTGTATTTATATCCCATCTTTCACTTTATAGTTACCAAATATTGCCTTTGTTTTGCTAAGATTTTGTGATAGTTTATTACTATCCATCCTTTTTTAAAATTGTCTTAATTCATTAATAAGTTTATCATAATTATTTCCAGAAAAATCATCAGCAAATAATATTAATTTTGACCATTTAGAAACCTTGAATAGGCTGGGCCCAATACTGACCCTTGAGGGACTCCGCAAGCAATTTCCATATACCCAGATGCAAATTCTCCCATCTTCACAAACTGTTGTCTTCTAGATAAATAACTTCTGATCCAGCTCAGTGCCACCCCCCTTATACCATAAAATTGTAATTTGTCTAGTATTGAGTGATTAACTGTATCAAATGCTTTCTTAAAGTCAATGAATATTCAAACTGTGTATTGTTTTAGGTCCAGTGCATTTGTTATTGCTTCCATTGCTTCAATTATTGCCAATGAAGTTGAACTCTTTGCTCTGAATCCATACTGACTTTGGTTAATTAAATCATATTTATTTAAGAATTTTTCAAGTCTACTCTTTGCTGTTAAATCTGGTCCAACATTTACAAAAAAGTCATCATTTTCCTTGTGCCATTTTTTCTTAGACTGTTTAATATGTTCCAGACTCCTTTTATGTTATTCTTATTCTCATTTAATAGTTTCCTATAATATAATTTCTTACTGGCTCGTATCACTTCAGTTAACCTATTTTTGTAGACTTTATATCTGTTTTCAGATTCTTTAGTTCTCAATTTAATAAAATATTTGTAAAGATTGTTTTTCTTTGTTTTTTTCTTTTTTTCGTAGCTCCTCGGTTAACCATGGACAATTTTTGTATTTATAATTTTTATTAATCATTTGAATTGGGCAATTTTTATCATATAATAATCTAAATATCTCAATTATCTCCATAAATTTATTGTAGGCTATATCCACGTCTTTCTCTCTATAGACCTCATCCCAGTTATGAAGTATTAAATCATCTATTAATGCTTTAATTGTTCCCTCTGTTCGTATTCATTTATAAATAGCTTTTACACATGTTTTTACCCTATAATTGGCCTCATTATTTCCATAATAGGCCTCTACCAAAACAAACACTGGTAAGTTATCACTAATGTCATTTATTAGTATACCACCTACTAAATCATGTGAAATGACATTTGTAAATGTAAATGTAAATGTTGTCTGTCAGAGTTGCACAGTTATATACCCACTCAGCTTAGTCCTGGGCACTGTTAACATGGTCTCTGCCATTTCTAGAGTCATGTTTGTTAGGAACATCGTTTCTTCGGAAGACTCATAAATTGGTCAATGGCTACAACTCAGCAACCAAACAGCAGTTGTCAGTGGAAGAATATGCACTGTCCAAGATCCATGTTGGATCAGCAGCACAACGAGGAGCATGTGCCTACTTGATATTTTCAGGTTCATTTTGCAGGTTTCAGAATGTCAGTGCCGAGTTTTACGGTCACATCCTGATTCACCTGAGGGAGAACATGTCATGGTCCCTCAGTCCTCGCCGTGCGACCTGCCATTTTCTGTATATTTTTGTCCCTTGTCCTCCATGTTCCCTTTTCCTGGTTTGTGTGTGTGGGGGGGGTCATGCACTGGGTTTTGGATGTGACCTGTTTCCCGCCTTCTGGTTCCCACACACCTGGCGTAATCACACACCTGCCTCAGATTACCTCATTGTGGCCACTTCAAGAGGAAGCAGCAGAGAGTCAGTCTTTGCTGGATCGTTGCATGAGAACAGTTAGTGCTGCCTGGCTCCTAAACTCAATGTGATTACCTGCTTGCAAAAAAGATTCTTACCTACCTCTCTTTGTGCCCAGGATTGCTCGGGGAATTTCCTGACTGGGAGTGGTGGGCAGACTCTTGTGTGGAATTTGGAAAGAATTGGATCTGTTTGGATATGGAGGATGGGCCTCGGGGAGACTGTGACTGCACCAACTGTTTTTTAACCCTTCTGAACTGCTGTTTAAATTCACTGTAAATAAATTCACTGTTGTTCACTTGGAGCCTGCCTTTGAGTCCAGCTTCTTAGGTCACCTTGACAGAACATTCAGTGCAAACGACCTGATCTGTGACAGAAGCCCAATTGGATGCAGAGTTATGAAAACACAGCACATTTTTATGTGTCTGTTTTTTGGTTGCACCAATACTACAGTTGTTGCAGGAGTGCTGGGAGCAGTGCATTACTACTTTGAATAGGATGACTACTAAATCTAAATCACATACAGTTTCTGCTTTACATAGGTGGAGGTACATTGAGTGTATATACATATTTGGTTGGCTATGTTCACTTGTTGATGTGGACACTCTAATGCTGAAACACCTGGTCTGCCACTAAAGCACAGAGAAACCTTTGCCATACTTTGTGCAACTATAGGGTCTCTCTCCAGTGTGGACTGTCTGGTGAACCTTAAGGCTCCATCCTGGAGAGAAGCCACAGTTGTGGTGCTTCTCTCCCATGTGGATGTGTATCTTTTGATGTGGCTGGAAACACTAGTTTCTCACCAGTGTGCACCCATTTTTTAGTTGGTGAGGGTGAATGAAAGGCTTCTTACACAGATGACAGTGGTAGATTCTCTCACCAGCACTGAAGTGCTGGCACACTGCTAGGTCTCTGGAGCTGGAGAAGCTCCAGAGTGCCCGCTCTTTACTGCTGGACTCAGCAGGTGTTAGTGAAGGAGGAGACAGTCTGATGTGGAAGAATTCCCCGAGCTGCTCCTGTTGCTATGAGGTTTTCAGTGGTTCCTCCATACCTTTGGAGTTTAAAATTTGTGTTTTCATTTATTTAAAATATATACTTGTTATGTGATTGTAACGTTCTTGTACAACGTGTGTGTGTGCAAAGATAGGAATAAATGAACTGTAAACTGTGTTCAAGATCATGAGGCACTTTCTGTGTCTTCATTATCAAGCAGGTGCCTACATGACTGTGAGAAGAAAAAGTTTGTTTCCACACAATAAGTACACAGGAGCTGTAATTTTTCTGTTCTGTCTCAATGCTAGTGTGAAGACTGATCTCTTTGCAAAGGTTTCTTTCAATAAATATCAGTAAAATCTATTTGGTTTCAATGCTCAGTTTATTTTTCCACAACAGTAGCATTTCAGATGTGCCAGCTGACAATTCCATAGGCACTGATGCACCCCCAAACCAGATGTGCAGAGTTTTGAACTGAGCGCCAATAACAAGCCAGATGGTCCCTCTTCTGTTTAGTCCAGAGGACACAGCGTCTATGTTTTCAAAATTCAATTCATCTGACCACAGAACCGTTTTTCACTTTGCCTCAGTCCATTTTAAATGAGTTTTGGCCCAGAGAAGATGGCGGTGTTTCTGGATCATGTTCACATATGGCTTCTTCCTTGCATGATAGAACTTTAACCTGTAATTGTGGATGGTACAGTGAACTGGAAGTGTTCCTGAGGCCATGCAGTGATTTCCATGATAGAATTATGTCTGTTTTTAATGCAGTGCAGCCTGAAGATCACGGGCATCCTATATTGATTGCTGGCCTTGCGCACAGCGATTTCTCCAGATTCTCTGAATCTTTTATGATATTATTAAGTCTCTGCAATTTTACGCTGAGGAACATTATTCTTTCTCCACAATTTGTAGGTGCAGTTTTTTGCAGATTGGTAAACTTCTGCCCACCTTTACTTCTAAGAAATGCTGCCTCTCTAAGATGCTCTTTTTATACCTAATCATCTTACTGACCTGTTGCCAATTAACCCAATTAGCTCCTCTAGTTGTTTCTTTTTAGTACTACTTACTTTTCCAGCCTTTTGTAAAAAGTAAGTAAGTAAAGTTTATTTATGTAGTGCTTTTCACAGATATTAAAATCACAAAGTAACTAAGCCTGTACAACAATTAAATCACAATATCAAAAGACAACTATGTTAAAACAGAATAAAAAATAAAATACATAAATAAAAACATAAATTACAAAAATTTACACAAATTGTACATTTTCGTAGTTTAAATATTTGATGTTTTATGTGTTCTACTGTCAATAAAATATGAATCATCACATTCTGTGTTTATTTACATTTTACACAGCATCCTAACTTTTTGGACGATAAGGTGGGGAGCATTAAAAAAAGTTGATATTTTACCTTTCAGTATTTGCTGATGCAAATTAGTTGAACATCAGTGTCTGGAGCTGAATCTACTGATGTACTACTTTCCACCTCACTACCTCTACCACTTCAGAGTTATTAGAAAGCCATAATGCTCAGCTTTTGAACAGCCTGATCTACAAGTATTGCTGCTGCAAGATTTATAGAAAGGCAACTAATAAAATATAAAGTGCATGTCTGGAAGAGGTTTCAGAAACCCAGATGTGCCAGCTCATGTGAGATGTTTTTCATTTATTTTGCCTTGTTTCCTGTAAATAAACTGTATCAGTCTTGTATACGTACTGCTGTGAAATATGTTGTGAAATGTGTTGGTCAAGTAACAAAACTGAGTAGTATGGGATATACTACTCAGGGCCCCAATGGTGGGAGCGGCCCTTGCGAGCCTAGAATGAAACATTTGTTTTAATTTGCAGTTTTTTATTTCTAAATAATTAGTGTCATAAATAAATTACCTGAATAAATAAAGCTGGGTGATAGAATTTTGATTCCAAAAAATAGTGGAGGCTCAGATGGCACTTTCACCCCTTATAAATGACACAAAATTGTATACTCCTAGTTGACTGCTATTGCACACCCTGAGTCATGTCATGGGGTGGCTATAGCTCAGGAGGTAGAGCTGGTCATCTGCTAATCAGAAGGTTGGTGGGTTGATCCCTGGCTGCTCCAGTCTGCATGCCAAATGCCAGATACTAACCCCAAGTTGCTCTCCGATGCATCCATTGGAGTATGAATGTGTGTGAATGTTAGCTAGAAAGCACTTAAGCATAGAAAAAGTGCTTGTGTGAATGGGTGAATGAGGCATGTTGTATAAAAGTGCTTTGAGTACTCCGGGAGAGTAGAAAAGCGCTATATAAGAATCAGTCCATTTACCATTTACCATGTTTTTCTCCAAGAAAGTCAGTTCGGTGTATTAAAAAAAGTCTCCTTCAGCTGAAACAACTAAAGCTGACCAGGACCTATGGCAACGCAGCAGCATTGGCCTCACCTATCATGAGTGGGTGAGTTACTCTCACTGATGAGGCAACAGCAGGAGGCAGATGCAACCTTGGCTCAGGTGAGGGGCTGGCTGTTGATGGGGTGGCACCCAAGATGGACTGAGGTGTCAGCACAGGGGCTCAAGGTGAAGGCCTACCACTACCAATGGGGCAATACTAAGCTCCACAGTGGCCTCATGCAGAGGCGGTGGCAGGCCCCTGGACAGGGGAGAGACCTCTTGAGCATGAGATTGCTGGTGAGAAGGAAATAGGTTGAGAGCACATCTACAGATGGTCCATGTTTACCAGGACCAGGCTCAGGCCGACTCTGGAATGGGGAAGAAGAGGACCGAGAAAACTAGGTGTTGGGCCTTTGTGCCAGGGGACAAACCGACTTGCTGTTGCAGGATTAATTTGAACTGTGAATCGTGCTACTCTAGTGTCATCTGAGAATAAAATATGGAAATGAGCACAATACTTAAATATAGATTTGAATGATTTGCAAATCATTACATTGTTTTTTTTATTTGACATTTTCCACAGCCTCCTAACTTTTGTGGAAATGGAGTTGTAATTTTTTTTTTTTTTCAGATGGGTTAGTAATAACAGGAAGACTACAGTAAAGAAATCCTTTTAATGTGAATACTAATCTACGACCTTACAACTCATTTAAATTGGAATCCAAAGAAGAAACTGTAAAATTAAATACTGTGCAGCAATATACGTAACACAGCAGCTGTCCACACAGGAGGATTTCAGGCACATTATTAATCTGTAAATGAAAAAAACATTTGGACGAGTTCAGAGCCCTTACATCATAGTCACACCATTTAGACTTAGACTAGAAAACACACAGGTATCCTCCAAAACATTAATAATTGCAGCATTCAGTTCAGGTGAGCTACTTCCAGGGTCCTGGTGTTGTGCATAATGACTCATAGGAATGTTTACTGTAACATTTGCTGGATAAATTTGTACTGACTAGGGCTTCAATGAATCAGGCTTGTTGAAGTGCATCCTGTGGATGCTTAATTTGCTCAACATTAACTGTGTCCCAGTTCAGGGCTGCATCCTTTGGAGGCCGATGACTTCACAGCGACATGCCCTTCTTTTCCCAGAATTTGAAAGATACATCAGACAGATCCTTCATGGCCCATGCTATACCATGATTCATGGCGGACCAAAGCTGATGGGATTTTTCTTTTTTCGAAAAATGGCGGTAGCGGCAGAAGCGGCAGCTGTTCAGGAATACACTTTAAATGTAAATTTGATTTCAACTCACAGCTTTTCTCAAATTAGATTTTTACAAATAAACTGCTTTTGTTTAAGCAAGACTTACTCCAATGTGCCGTTTTGTTTTAGGGAGCAAGGAGCAGGCTGTTAAGTTTATAAAACTGGAGGCTTGGAGGTGCAACAACAATATGCAGTTTGTAATCTGTCCATTTAAAACCATCTTGTACTTATGGATAAAGTTTAATTCATCCTCATCGTATACTGAACCCAGCCAGTAGATGAGGTGGTATTGTTCATCTTTTTGGGAGTCCTGTCAGCAGGGTTTTCTTCTTCTATAGGACATCCATGATATCCAGAACATCTAGGATTTTGTGTGTCCTGCTGTGTCACCACCAAGTTTGCATCCAGGGATCATGGTTGACATGTGTTTCCCTCTTTTCTTATTTTCTGTCTGTTATTAGGACTATCTGGGGAAGATGGATCTGCAGGGGAAGGTCACCCCTTGCAGGCCAAAAAAAAGGACAATTTGGAGAAAAAAGCAAAGTATGTACACATGTGTAATCACATAATAATAATAATAATTATGGCACAAGTTAATATATAGTGCTGTGAAAAAGTATTTGCCCCCTTACTGATTTCTTAGTTCTTGCATATTTGTCACACTTACATGTTTCAGATCATCAAACAATTTTTAACATTAGACAAAGATAACCTGAGTAAATATCAAATGTAGTTTTTAAATAGTCAAAAATGGCATCCAGGGAAGTGTTCCAAAGTGAAAACCACTGCTCACCAAAAGGAACACAAAGGCTCGTCTCACATTTTCCAAAAAACATGTTGATGCATCCTGTTACATCTGGCATAAAACTAACACAGCATTTTGTAAAAAAAGACGTCATACCAGGAGTCAAACATGGTGGAGGTAGTGTGATGGTCTGGGGCTGCTTTGTTGTTTCAGGACCAGGACGACTTGGCGTAACTAATGAAACCATGAATTCTGCTCTCTACCAGAAAATCCTGAAGAATAATGTCTGACCATCAGTTCATGCCCTGATGCTCTGGCACACTTGGGTTATACAGCAGGTCAATGATCCAAAACACACCGGTAAGTCCACCTCTGAATGGATCAAAAAAACTAAATGAAGGTTTTGGAGTGGCCGAGTCAAAGTCCGGATTTAAACTGAATTGAGATGCCTTGACATGACCTTAAACAGGCCGTTCATACTCAGAAACCCTCCAATCTGGTCTGGTTAAGGAAAAATGGAGAACAATAAAAACATTTTTAGTATTAAGATAAGATCTGGGTTATATTAAGTGATCAAAGTATTATCCAGATTATTACACTTATAAATAAAACATACTAATACACTGTGAAAAAACTTTACCCTTTTTTTCTAGATAGTTCTGTCCTTATCACTGTCACAGTTGCTAGGTGACAGGAGCTGGTGATGCAAATCTGAAGGCTTACAGACATTTGGTTCTGGCCTTCACGGCCTATGAAGGTGTGGCCTAAGTAGGCTACATCTTTCCAAGGATGCAGCCACTGAATTGGGACACAGCTACTGTGGGATCTTAGTTATGTACCTATTCTCCCACACACTCGTCAGGGGATGCCAGTTTTCTTAGCAAGACATTGCACTGTAACACAATAATCAATGTTGCTCACTTATCAGTGGTTTTAATGTTGTGACAGTCTGGTGCAAAGACAGCTGGACTGAAAAAGGAACATTATTTGTTCCTTACATAGATGAAAGAAACAACTGAAAAACCACAGCTAAACTGCTTTCTGTGTAAAGACACTGCACTGTGATCATGTTATTTTTGCCCTCAGGCACACACAGTACAGTAATTTAATTCCTCCCTGTCCTGTGTCCTCTACTTGGCTGTGTGCAGAGCCTGGTGCCGGATCAGGTTACTGAGGAAGGAGAAGTTTTTGCCACACTTGGAGCAGTGGAACCTCTTTTCCCCAGTGTGGACACTCTGATGGACCTTCAGGTTGGTGGAGGTGGAGAACTGCTTCCCACACTGCGGGCAGGGGAATGGTCTCTCTCCCGTGTGGACCATCTGGTGGCGCTTGAGGCTGCAGAACTGGCCGAAGCTCTTACCGCACTGGGTGCACTGGTACGGCTTCTCCCGCGTGTGAACACGCTCATGGATGCGGAGCTGACACTGGTGGGGGTAGCGGCGTGAGCAGAAGGTACAGGCATAGGGGAGGCAGGGCTGTTGCTGCTGGGGGTTTGCTGAGCCAGACTCCTGCTTCTGAATGCTTGGTGCCTGATAAATGCTGTTTTGCCTGGATAAGTTGTCCATCTGCTGCATCTCAGACCACAATGGCTGTGTTTGCTGGTGCTGGGAGTCCACTGTTTCTATAACAACAGGAGAGCTGTTAAAGGAAGAGACGTGATTACTGTAAGTTGCATTACGTTTAAACACCACACCACCGGGTGGCTCGTTAACCTGAATACACAGCAATGGCTGATAATGTGACCTCACACTACTGAGAGGTGTTACTTCATCTGCTCCTTGATCTCCACCTCCTACTGATGGCCACATCCCACCACATCTGTCCTCCACCCCACATGGCAGTGAGCTGATTGCAATGCCATCAAGCTTTGACATAGAGCTTGACTGTTCCGTGTCACTCTGAGCCATTTTGGAAACCGGTGGGAAACCAGAGACTGGCTTTGTACTGATTTGGTTGAATGATGCATTCGCTGTTTTGTTTGTAGAACAAGATGGCTGCTCCATATCTTCAGTCTTGCTGTTCTCCTGCCAATCCAGCTGCCTTTGGGAAGGACTGTGTTTCCCCGGGGTGTTGTCTGAGGAGCCCACGGCAAAGAAACAGGATTAGAAAAGGCAGGTTTTTTGTTAAAAAAAAAAATGCACAAGGTTAATACCTGACAAGTTACATGCATCACAGTGGCTAATCTTATATAACTGCTTTCAAGTCCTTCTTACCATTAGTTATTTTTGGACACACCTACAGGAACAATTAATTGAAATGCTGAATGGCTTTTAAAATACTTTTTAAAAAAAAATATTATATTTTCAAGTTTTATTGATTTAAAGTTAAATTTATTACATCAGAATGCAAAAAGTGAAGGGATCTCAATACTCGTTGAATTGACTGTAATCCACAGTCTGACGAGTCAGAATCCTAAATTTTCAGTGGCCATGGTATAAAAATGAATTTACCATCTTGTGTACTTCAAATGTGTATTCTTTACATGCTGTACATTGGGGAAAATAATTACTTGATCTCTTGCTAAATTTGTGGGTTTGCTCGCTTCCAAAGAAATGAACAGTCTCAATTTTTTATGGTAGTTTTATTTTAATGAAGAGAAACAGAATATCAACCAAAAATCCAGAAAAAAACACCTAAGAAACATCAGGAAACTACACTATCTGACATACTCCTCTGTAACCATGAACACACACACACACTCGCACACAATAGCTTCTTTTGACTCAGTACCACACACAGTACTAAATACGAATTCATCTATCACTAAAAACAGTTTCCAGTAAAATCACCATTACCTCATGCAGTTTTTAAGAAATGATTGTCTTTGAGATCTATGTTTCCAGTCCATTCACTTGAAGTTTTACCAGAATTTTTTGACAGAAATGAATTCTTGAAATATTGGTTTCTATAGCTTTATATGAAGCATCACACACCAGGCACAGAAGTAAACATGGTTAGTCAGGTGGTGATTAGAGTTTAGAATAAAGCTGCTTCACAGCTTCACTGGGATTCCCAGCACAGGAAACAATGTAACTGAAAAACAGATACCTTGGACTTCATCCATCTTTTCCTCCGGGCTCTGAGAGCTGCTTGTGTTTTTCAGACACCCCTGGCCCTGGAAAGAGGAGGGAGGTGTTTAGCTGACATAAAGAACCCAAGGGGCACTCACACAGCAACTTATCATTTACAGTGAGAGGGTTATGATGCAGATGCAGTATAGGTGGCAGGTTGTGGAAGTCATTTGATTTGCAGCAGTCCACTGCAATAAAGCTGTGGTTATGAGATGAACTGTGCTTTAACACAGTGCCATCAGATGTCATACTTGCATTTGACTTGGTACTGTCTTCTTAATGACAGGACTTGCTGTTGGGAAAGTACATCTCTAGAGCACTGGAGTAGTGAATAGAAGATGCAGTATACAGGAAGTGTGTCATTCAAAAACAATGTCATTTTTTTTCCATTAAGTCTTTTTTTTTTTAACTTTGGAGGAACCTTCTCAGAGAAAGTTCTGCGCCATCTTCTGCATATTAAACAGAGTTAACAGGAAAAGCTGTTTGCAAACTTTTGCGTTGGCACATCCATTTTGCACCAGCTTAAAACAACTGGTAAGGTGCACGACCAGCCCATATATCATCAAAGCTCACTGTACATCGGGCTAATGGCACCACTTTGGTGTACGCTGCCAACAGTGAGCATAAGCTCAGCTTAAGACTGTTTCCACTGAGACTTAAGAGCATACAAGACAGGAAATGACAAAATACAACTGTTTGAAAATACAATTTATTAGTAAACTTACATTTCACTTTATGCATGAGTACAAACTAGTGACAATTTTCCTCTCTTTATTGAACTCATAGCTCAGATTTTATTAGTTTATTTAAAAGGTGAAACTACGTTTGTACAATGTTAACACTAAAATGTTTAAGATGATGTCATGACTTTGGCTCATTTCCCAAATGAAAGAAATGAAATCAAAGGAAAGTTTCTCTGCAGCCCTTTTCAGCCATCAACAACCGATGGCTTCTTGTCACTCACACAGTGGGTGTTCCTCAGCAGCTTCAGACACGACAGGCTGTTACACACAGAGGTAAAATACTTTGGACAAAGGGGGCAGTGTTGTAAGCACAGACTCCTAATAGCCAGCTATGGACTGATAATCTGTACAATATTAAAGTCTACACTGGTGGATTAATAAGGACAACCCCTCTTGTGGACAGATATGAGGTGTGCTGATAGACAGATGTAGTCTAAAACAGATGGGTGAAGTTGATGACCCTTGACTTTCCCTTTGTCCCTGTTGGTGGAAAAAACCCAGTGAGACTTGACGAGTTCACAGAAGGTTATCATCATCAGTCAAAAGAAGCAGCAGCAAGAGTTAGCAAAAGATACCGGCTGTGACTACTTGGCTAGCAGCTTTGAAGAGTGGATTTCTGTACACAACCTGTAGCTAATGTCCAAAGCTTGCCTGAATGTGACTACTTGCACTGTATTACAGTCAGGACTTGTGAATTTTGCCACTCTGCTGTCCATACAGACACTCCCTCCAGCAACATCCTCAGCTCCTGTAAACTAGAGGCACAGAGTGATGAGTGCAATGGCTTTGAAACCAGTCACGTCCAGTATCTTATGTGTGAATCTCAACATAATGCAGAGAGCTAACACTAATATTTATTGGATTGATTTGGTGTTTTTTGTATAACATTTCTGTTAAACCGACTAAGCATCATTCGTAGCATTTCAATTTATACTTGGACAACACACTCATCCACAACTATGACAGTCTATATTTTCACGTTACGGCTGGTGGTCGTAACAGCAGTGCTAAATAGACAACAACAGAAGATTAGCAAAGAAATTTCAGGTCAGTTGCCCCTTTTGTATTTAGTAAAAAGGCCGGTTCACATGGACACCTGCAGCATTGAGCCACATTCAGGGTTTTCTCATCCACTTTGTGGAAGTACATTTACATTTATAATGGAGTACATTTGTGCAAGCTTATAAAATCTATAGTTATGCTTTAAAATTAAGTGACTTAAATGGTCATGTAAATACATGCATGTGGAGACCGACCCGCTGGCACACTTGTGCATCCAGCTTGGCTGCACTGTGTGGGCCAAGTTACAAAAGACAGGTGGTGCACAACAAACTAATGCCAACAAAGTGCACCTCACACCAACAGTTGACATCATTTCTGATGTACGGCACTGTTTTAAAGAAGCTCTTAAAGGAATAAATGATGATAATGATGAACTGGCAACATCTCTTCTCTACTGGAAAGATCAAAGTTGTTAATGCTAATGTTTGTCTTGTGCTAACTGTTTAACACTGCTGACACTTCAGCTCCTCCTCACACTGAGCTTTTACCTACAAACTCATTCACAGTGTTCATGGCCTGATTTTATATTTTTCATTTCCATAAAAATAACTCTGTATGTTTATGGATTGCTGCTGTAACTTTTACATACAGTGACCTGGGTAAGTGACTTTATAATAATGTTTACAGTTGATGCAATAATGTAAATGTGCTCACGTTATTGACAAGTCAGGACGTCAACAGGTGGGTCAGTGCCTGAGGCCTTTTTTCAGCTACTCATCTTTAGACGGATTATTCAAATATCCCTGACACTGTCACTCATCAACAAACCACCATTTCTACAACAGCCATTCAGTGTAGTTACATTCTGCAGTTATCTATACATAGTTATTTTCACAGATTCAGATTGCCTTATACTTCAAATAAAATGTTGGGTTTAGATGGTGATGGTGACTTGACAAGCAGGCAGGTCAGAGGATAGCACTAATACTCCTGATTTTGTTTCCCACATTGACTTTGAGCTCTATATGTATTTCTTCCATCTTGTTCTGTTTCTGATGATAAACACTATAAAATTAAGGCTGAGGACAGTTAGTAGTGTATAAGATTGCCTCTTCAGGAGAAGCTTTGGTGCAATGGGGCTGTGGGAGATTTTGTCTTTGGGTTCAGTGCTGGATCTTCTGATGCCTCTTGAGGTTGCTGGGATGGGAGAAGCGTCGGTTGCAGACGGAGCAGCTGAAAGGTCTCTCCCCAGTGTGCACGTTGCGGTGGATATCCAGCTGGCTCTGACACACAAAGCTTTTACCACACAGTAGGCAGGTGTAGGGTTTCTCCCTGGTGTGCCTGGCCATGTGCTTCTGCAGATCCGACTCCATGAAGAAGCGCTTGGTGCAGATGGTGCAGCCGTATGGGCGCTCCATTGTGACGGCCTGGTAGAAGGACAGGGGAAGGGTGCTGGAAAGGGGTTTGTGTTGGTTGTGGTTGGGTTGGACCACAGGGTGGTGTAAAGCCAGGAGGTGTATGTCACTGGAGGAGTTAATGCTGGAGGTTCCTGGAGGGTCATCATGAGGGAGAACAGACGATGCTTTCACTGACCTGTCTCCTGCTGAGCCCAGCCCAGCACATTGAATCTTGGGTGATATAGCTTCCTCATGTCTGTTTCTTCCTCTGCTCCCATCTCTGTTTGTCTGGACTACATCTAACAATTCACCCTCCTCCCCTCTTCTCTCCTTGTCTGATGCCCTTCCTCTATTAATGACGATTACCTCTGACAGTGGGGACTTGGAGGGCTCTAATGCAGCCTGGTTATCTTTGCTGCCATCCATGCCATCATCACAGGAAGCTGTCACAGTATCTTTACCCAGCCTGGTGTCAATGCCTTTGGTGTCAAAGGTGATGATGTCAGATCCACTGACCTCCTTTTCCCTCAGGTGTCTGGATGGCTGGCCATCACTGACATTGAGCGGCGTAGCAGTGGTGGTGGCAGCATCTTCTCTGGTGCTGATGCAGGAATGTACCGGCACCTTGTTGTTAATGGATCCAGTGTTCATTGCTCCCTCCACCTTGACGATCAGCAGCTCCCCCTCATCCTCAGGCTCTGCTGACTGAGAGGACACACCGACTCAAAATAATGGTTTAAGTCTTTTGGAACTCATATGAGGAAACATTGTTCTTCACATAATAAAATGATAGAAAATGTAATAATTAAAAAAATACAAATAAATAATATATGTTACATTTTTTTTTAAACTAGAAGAAGAAACCCTACATTTTGCTTAAGTTTTAGCTGAGGCTAATTGTTTCTATCTCTGCAGCTTGCAACCATGAACATCAGAGCAAAACTACAGTTTGCCTGCAAATGCATACAAACAAAGACCTGGGCCCCGTACTACCAAGAAAGTTCAACATACCCACCATATATTTTTGTTATCTGGCTTCACTTAGCCTAAAATCAACAATCAGGCTTAGAGGATCACGCAACTCGATAAAGTAACCCAGGGTTTCCCAATCTAGCTACAAATGTATTTACATTAAAGAGGTGTTGTTGGCAGCATATGACCAATCACAAGTATGGACGGGTCTACTGACAGCAGAGCGGCTGATTTTACAAAGATGATCAAACTATAACATCAGAAAAATATGAAGACGTTTTACCATACAGGCTAAAAGCAACATGGCTGCTGTACCCAAAGCAGCAGTGTGAGAGTGTCTTTGAGAGGAAAAGTGCTGCACAGTAGTATTAAAGAGTTGTATGTGCTGTCTGGTCAGTAAGACAGAAATCCAGCAAAAATGCTAACTGTGTCAGTTAACAGACGTACCACTATCACAGCTCTTACATACACAATGAAGTTATGATGTTGTATAGATGTGCATGAGACCGTTTCAGCCTTATTCCTTCAGCTGCAGCTCTAGTGGTGTTGAACCTACTGTGAGTAAGTAAACCCAAACTGATAAGTAGGCTTTTCCTATATATATGGTCAACAACTATAAGACTTAGGTGTCCTGTTTTAGGACCATATCACTATATTAAGGCTTATTAAAAACAATAAAATAATTTTAGTATCGCTTGCAGCAAACAGGAAAAAGCTACAAATAAAGTTTCTTCTAAGAATCTACAGTGAGGTCCATATTTAGACAGTGACACATGTAGTTTTGCCTCTGTACACCACCACAGAGGATTTAAATCAATCAATCAAGATGTGACTGAATTGCAGACTTTCAGCTTTAATTCAAGTGGTTTAATAAAAGTATTAATTGACTGTTTAGAAATTACACCCATTTTTTTAAGTAGTCCACTATTTTCAGAGGCTCAAAAGGCTCTTTTTAGTACTTGGATGAAAATACTTTGCAGTCAATGACTGCCTGAAGTCTAGAGCCCATACACATCACCAAATGATGTGTTTCCTCCCTTCAGATACTCTGCCGAGGCTTTACTGCAGCCACCTTCAGTTGCTGCTTGTTTGTGGGTCTCTCTGCCTTCACATTTGTCTTCAGTACCTCAAAAGCATGTTCTGCTGGGTTGAAGTCAAGTTGAATTAAGGTTGAAAGTCTGCACTCCAATCACATCTTGAATGTTTGATTTAAAATCAATTGTAGTGGTGCAAAAATCTTGTTATCCTTCAAATATGTATAGACCTAACTTTATATTTCTTACTGATGCTCATCAATAAGAAAAAAGACTTTCAATGGTCTTTAAACAAGAGATGCACCAATGAAATGTTTGGATATTCAGATATTAGACCAATCCTGACATAGAAAGCTGGAACAAGTATCACTGACAACATGCTGATCTAGTCTGTTCAGTTCACCACACGACAGCAGCAGCTGGTTCGAGGACTATCATAGCATGGAGGAAGCTGACAGCAAAGTGGCAGACTGGAAATTGGCAGTACCTTAAAAAAAAAAAAAAAAAAAAAACCTTAAAATATTTTGCAAGTCAAGAAATTTTGCTTGGAAAACAGTCAGAAATTGTAGCAGACTGGTGGGCATTTACACAAAACCCCCTCCATGTTTTTTTTCTGCTAAATGCAGCAATATTAGCTTCTGCTGCCAAAGGTATCCTTACTACTTACTACAACATATTTTTTCACCTATTCCCATTGATAAAAATGGCAACAGATGACTGAAAAAGCTAACCTAAGGAAAAAGCTAACTTTCCTTGTGGTAATGTTCAAATTTATCACCGTTATCTGTATGAACTATTGTAAAGAGAATCATCTGTTTGCTTAACCAATTATGTCAAAAAAGAAAACAGTAACGAGATGTACTAAGATTAGTTGCATTTTGATTTATGGTACTTAGAGGATAATCTGATAAAATGGTTATAACATATGCAAGATACACACTGTAAGTGTAGCAAACAACACATAACGCTGGAAGGCTGATAAAACAATGTAAGATGCTTTGTAAATGATTAATGCACAAACACTGCCTAATATCACATGTAGTCTGACAGAAGTGTGATTCATTATAGCATACTGTATGTGCTTCTTTACTACAGAGAGCCCTGGTGAAAGTTTGTTTTTAAGCAGAAAAATTCCTCTCAACTGCATGTTCTCCAAAACCAACCAACAGCAAAAGTACAAGGTTCACCTTCAGTGACTCAAATTAGCCGGGGAGAAGATTAGCAGACAGCTATCGACATTAAGCCTAGATAAAATTTGTGATTCTGATTGAATGTGATCATAGACACACTACATGATTTCTGGACTACAGGACGCCCAGGTTTCATGGCCACAGGATCTGGCTGCACACTGCTACTCATTGTCTATTAGAAATGTCTAGCGAGCAGAACATCTGTTGTAATCTATTGCATAGTAAACTGATCCGAGCAAACCCAGCCACGGGGGGCCACAAGCCAGTGTACTCCTAGTGACGATCTCATGACCAGATAAATGAGGAGGGTTGAGTCAGGAAGAGCATCTGGTATAAAATTTTTGCCAAATCAAACGTGGATTATTAATAAAATTTCCATATCAGACCGGTTGGGGTCCAGTTTAACAACAACCGCCTCCGGTGCTGTTGGCCAACGGGGTGTCAGTGGAAACTGTACTACTGTTGGCCAAAGCAAAGGAAGAGGAGAGGGGGACAGCAGTGAAAGAGAAGGAAAGGCAGAAGTGTGAAGGTGAGAGTAGGGACTCTAAATGTAGGGACTATGACTGGTAAAAGGAGAGAGTTGGCTAATATGATGGAAAGGAAGAAGGTAGATATATTGTGTGTGCAGGAGACCAGGTGGAAGGGAAGCAAGACTGGGAGCATTGGAGGTAGATTCAAGCTGTTCTACCATGGTGTAGATAGGAAGAAAAACTGAGTAATGGGGTAATCTTGAAGGAAGAGTATGTTTATAGTGTTGTGGAGGTGAAAAGAGTGCCAGACAGGATCATTTGAAGTTTGAAGTTGGAAATCAAAGGAGTGATGTTGAATGTTGTCAGTAAATATGCCCCGCAGGTTGGATGTCAGTTAGAAGAGAAAGAGGAATTCTGGAGTAAGTTAGATGAAGTAGAGTAGAGAGTGTCCCTGGGGGGAGAGATTGTTGATTGGAGCAAACTTTAATGGACATGTAGGTGAAGGGAACAGAGGTAATGAGGAGGTTTTGGGTAGGTATGATGTTAAGGAGAGAAATGCAGAAGGACAGATGGTACTGGATTTTGCTAAAAGGATGGAAATGGTTGCTGTGAACATGTACTTTAAGAAGATGGAGGAACATAGGGTGACATACAAGAGTGTAGGAAAATGCACACAGATGGACTACATCTTATGCAGAAGGTGGAATCTAAAAGAGATAGGAGACTTCAAGGTGGTGTCAGGGGAGAATGTAGCTAGGCAACATCGGATAGAAGACTGTAGGATGAATTTGGGCATCAAGAAGAGGAAGAGCAGAGCTTAGATTTAAATGGTGGAAGTTGAAGATGGAAGAATGTTACACAGAGTTCAGAGAGGAGTTGAAGCAGGCTCTGGGTGGTAGGGAAAAGTTACCAGATGACTGGGAAAGTACAGCTGAATTGCTGAGGGACACCGCCAAGAAGGTGTTTGGTGTGTCCTCTGGACAGAGGAAAGAGGACAAGGAGACTTGGTGGTGGAATGAGGAAGTACAGAAAAGTATTCAAAGGAAGAGGTTAGCAAAGAAAGAGTGGGATAGTCAGGGAGATGAAGAAAATAGATAGGAGTACTGGGAGGCTAGGCATACAGCAAAGAGAGAGGTGGCAAAAGAAAAGGCCTATAGTGAGTTGTATGTGAGGCTGGACACTAAGGAAAGAGAAAAGGACTTGCATTGACTGGCTAGGCACAGAGATCGAGCTGGAAAGGATGTGTAGCAAGTTGGGGTGATTAAGGATAGAGATGGAAATGTACTAACAGGCAAAGAAAGTGTGTTGAGAAGATGGAAGGAGCGTGAGGAGCTGATGAATGAAGAAAATTCAACACAGGAGGATGGATGGAGGAAAGTTAGTGAATCAGGAAGTGCAGAGAATTAATAAGCAGAAAGTGAAGGTAGCTGAAAGGCAGTTTGTCCAGATGACATACCTGTGGAGGCATGGCAATGTCTAGGAGAGAAGGCGGTGGACTTTTTAACCAGATTGTTTAACGCAATCTTGGAGAGTGAGAGGATGCCTGAGGAAAGGAGAAGTGGTGTACTGGTACAGATTTTGAAGAACAAGGATGATGTGCAGAGCTGTAGTAACTACAGAGGGATAAAGCTGATGAGCCAAACCATGAAGGTATGTGAAAGAGTTATTGAAGCTGGGTTAAGACGAGAGGTGACGATTTGCAAGCAGCAGTATGGCTTCTTACCTTGAAAGGGCACTACAGATGTGATGTTTGCGTTGAGAGTGTTAATGAAGAAGTATAGAGAAGGTCAGAAGGAGCTTCACTGTGTCTTTGTGGAGCTAGAGAAAACATATGATAGGGTGCCAAGAGGGGAACTGTGGTACTGCATGAGGAAGTCAGGAGTAGCAGAGGAGTATGTGAGGGTGGTGCACAACATGTATAAGGACAGCGAGACAATGGTGTGGTGTGAGGTAGGAGTTTCAGAAGGGTTCGAGGTGGGGGTGGGATTACTTCAGGGATTGGCTCTGAGCTCCTTCTTGTTTGCTATGGTGATGGTTGACAGATGAGGTCAGGCAGAAGTTTCTGTGGACTATGATGTTTGCAGATGACATTGTGATCTGTAGTGAGAATAGGGAGCAGGTGGGAAAGAGTCTGAAGAGGTGGATTATGCATTGGAGAGAAGAGGAATGAAAGTCAGTAGAAGCAAGACAGAATATATGTGTGTGAATGAGAGGGAGACAGATGGAAAAGTGAACATGCAAGGAGTAGAGATAGTGTAGATAGATGAGTTTAAATATCTGGGGTCAACCATCCGAAACAACGAACAGTGCACAAGAGAGGTGAAGAAGACAGTGTAGGCAGGGGGGAGTGTGTGGAGATGAGTTTCAGGGGTGATTTGTGACAGAAAGATAGCAGCAAGAGTGAAAGGGAAGATTTACAAGATGTTAGTGAGACCTGCTATGATGTATGGTTTGGAGACGGTGGCAGTGACAAAAAGACAGTAGGCCGAGCTGTTGAAGATGTTAAGATTTTCACTGGGTGACCAGGATGGACAGGATTAGAAATGAGTACATCAGAGGGACAGCTGAGGTTGAGCAGTTTGGAGACAAAGTTAGAGAGGCAAGGCTGAGATGGTTTGGACATGTGCAGAGGAGGGATAGTGGATATATTGGACAAAGGATGTTGAAGATGGAGCTGCCAGGCAGGAGGAAAAGAGTAAGACCTCAGAGAACATTCATGGATGGAGTGAAGGAGGACATGCAGAGAGTTGGTGTGACAAAGGAGGATGCTAGAGATGGGGTGAGATGGAGGCAGATGATCTGCTGTGGCAACTCCTAAAGGAAGCAGCCAAAAGAAGAAGAAGAGGCTGAATCTGAGCAGAGAGTATAGCCTTTTACACTTCAGAATTCATCCTCCTACTTCTATCAGCAGTCACATCATAAATAAAAAAAAAACTAGTGACATGGTTCTATTGTCAGCCATACATGCCCATGT
>VUQS01001367.1:0-15414 GCA_015108495.1 Heterochromis multidens | reverse complement strand
GCTGTGGACCAGACTGAGTGAAGAACTGAAGCAAAGTCCCAGCATGAATCAGTTCAAAAAGCGGTACAAAAATATGGTTTTTGCAAAGTATAGGGAGGAGGAAGGGCTTTGACCGGGTGTTCTCACCTACTGTTTTCACACTGGGTGTGTGTATATACGTGTATGTGTGCACAAATATGTTTATATATAAATATCTGTAAATGTGTATATCTTTTGATGTGTTACTGGGGTTATAAAACTAAATACATGTAACAAATTGTAAGGAAGAATTTATGATGGATAGGGCATAAACAGGAAGAAAAAGTGTTGATTATTAGTTACCAAATAGGGGAAAGGGGGTGGGATTAAATAAGCTTATGCTTCTTCCTACTCCTTTTTGAACATGTAGTTATTTATTATGATTATTATTGTTTTGTTTTCCTTTTGTTTTGTTTGTTTGTGTTTCTTTTTTCTTTGTTGTTGGTGTACTATTTTAACATGTTCAAAATAAAGCTACAGTACAATACAAAAAATCAGCATGCAGATGTAAAAAAGTTTATATTAAAATGATGTGAATACACTATTAAAGATCCAAGATCAGTAATAAGTGCACAGTAAATATCCAGCTCCCTGTATGACTGCTTTATATAGTGGTGTGTTTATCTTGACTGACAGGTGTATAAGCCTGTTACAGTAAGCAGTGGAAAATCTGAGCTTCTCTCAGGCTTTTGCATGAAGGGTTATCTTGAGTGTTTATTAACACTTATTGAAGGTCACACAACTGTTTGCCTGGCACACCAACACTTTCTATAGAAGAAAACACACACACACATTCCTCTAAACACATGTACATAAAGAGAGTAATGAGTCCACTCCCTAAACACACTCTGACTTACATCATACTGTGAACCCTGACCAGGCTTATCAGCAAAAGAGTGCATGGCAGTGAAAGCGAGTGAGTGAGGGACAGAAAGTAGAGGAGGATTAAAGAGGAAAACCAAGGACCTAACGGGAGAAATAGGGGAGAAAGAGACATTAACACAATTGCTGAGATAGTTGGAGATGGCAGCTGAACACGCAGCAGCTCCCGGCGTTGATTTGTAAAGGTACGCCACACACACTCGATTCAAACCACGGCGTGCTGGAAAAGGCTTTTATTGTGTACGACTAAAGTGAAAGAGGTGACAGACAGGAAGTGAAAGAGAGAGAGGGGAATGGAGTAGGGGCGAGCGAGCATGTGTTAATGATGTGTTAATAGCGGCACATGTCGAGCTCACACTGCGATGAGTGTCACCGCACATCCTGACAAACACAGCTCAGCCTCCCGATCCATTCACCACAGCTCTGAGCATCCTCGGTAGATCCTTCTTTAATTCTCTGCTTCCTTATTTACCTTCTTTAGTGCCTCACTGCCTTCTTTACCTCATCCTTACCTTCTCTTCTCCCTTCCTTATTTACTTTCTTCCTACTTTCTTTACATCCTTACTTCCTTCTTTCACTCCTTAATATCTTTTTTTATATTTTCACAGCCTTATTTATCTCCTCACCGCCTTCTTTACCTCATCATTACCTTCTTTAACTCTTAGCTACTATAGGTAGCGTCTCACTACCTTTTTTACATCCTCACTCCTTCTTTAACTCCTCATTGTCTCTTTATGTTCTCATTACCTTCTTTACTTCATTACCTTCTTTACATTATTTAGCTCCCCACTACCATGTATATCTTATCTCTACCTTTTTACATCCAAAGGCCATACTTTCCACATCTACAAGTAAGCGATGGTCCACTACAGTCTGAGTGATGCAACCTTTTCTAGTTAGGCTGAGAAGAGCACCATCACCACCTGCATCACCAACTTTTTTCTGCTCCCTGCTGTAGTTTGTGAGTTGCTGTTTCTCTGTGCTCCTCTTTTCCCCTCACTCTCCAGTCAGTCGCAGCAGATGGCTGCCCCTTCATGAGCCTGGTTATGCTGGAGATCTCGTCCAGTTGAAACTGAGTTTTTCTTCCTTACCATCACCACATGCTGCTCATTGGCCTTCTTTCTCTAATGCTGCAGGGTCTTTACCCCAAGTTTCTTGAGATGATGAGATGTTCTGATTTTATGTTATATCCATCCATCTATCTGTCTGTTTTCTTCCACTTATCCAATTAAGGGGGAACTGGAGCCTATCCCAGCTGTCATAGGCTGAAAGGTGGGGTACACCTTGGAGAGGTCGCAGTCTATCACAGACCTTATGTTATATATGAGGTGTAATCAAAAAGTTCTACAATTGAGTTTATAAACATCAAAAGCCTTAACTTATTTAAATTTGGTTGACTCCTAGTTCAGCATCATCTTCTGAAACACTTTCAGCCCGCCTGCTATTTTTAGACCTCTCGGTGGAAGTCCCGTTCTGTCCCCCTGGGATCCATGCAGGATCTTCCCCAGTGGGCCAAAGGTAGACGAAGTCACAGGGAGGCAAATATGAGACGTCCAGGTGTTAAGATGGCAGCTCAGATTCAGATAGCTCATATTGTTTGTGGTTAATATTCTCTAATGGACACCAAAGGACTCCGAGTTGGCAGTCTCATCACTGACGGCGCACAAGCCCGTGAATATCAGGGGAAAAAGAAAGTTTCACTCCTCATGTGACGTGCTGCCTTTGGGTGTAGAAACTGTGGATCGTTCAGCTGAAAACATCTGAAAACTTCTTGGTTGTAGCTGTAGACCCAGCTCTCATCACTATAGATGATCTTCCACACGAAATCCAGATCAGGTCAGTTTGAGCTGATTTTTGCTCTCAGTTTGAGGTCTGTGGTAATTTGCACACGGTGCGAGTGGTCAGGACAGGACATCCATGTAGCAATTTAAAGACAGCAGCCGCTCTGGAAGCTGCCTGGACTTGCCACAGAAGATGACCTTGAATGGGAGATTGGCGAAATTTAAAACAGGCATGGCTTTTTGAATTTTATGTACCTATTCCTGGAACATTTTAATCACACCGTGAAAAAAAGTTGAATTACATGGGTCGTTTCATATAAACATTTAGCTGAAGGTCATTCTGTAAAAACCTTATTAGGGTTGCTTTGTGGTGCTGCCTGCATTCAAACCTCCTTCCATGCTTCCAAGCCAGGAAGCCTCGTTGGATCCTCATTTCCTTCTCTCTTTAATCCTTAAAATAAGCTGCCTCGTATCCTTGCTTCCAGGAAAGCTTCCTTGCTTGTGTTTTTGTCAGTCAGATAAATTTTGAGGCTCAGATTGTGAATTGCTGCTCAGGGACGACGTTGTTTGTTTCTTCACTGACTCCCACATTCACATATGCTCATCCATATTTAATGTACTACGTCTGGTAGCCTGTGTATGTGCCCGTGTGTGTGTATGTGTGTTTCCCTGTGGGTATGACTGTGTATAAATGCAATGGTGGCAGTGACTAGTCTGTGTTTGTGCATACATGAGTGTGTATATGATTGTGTATAACACTGTGACTGTTTGCGTGTGTGTGTGTGTGTGTGTGTATGGTATGTGTGTATATTCTATGTGTGTGTGGCTCCCTGCTGTCTGCCACCATCTGCTGTTCCCTCAGACTGGAGCAGCGAGTCGATGAGTCTGTGGAGGAGCCGATCTCAAACAGGAAGCTGAACTCTGCCGATGACACGTTTTTCTGTTGCTGGGAGTCGAAATTAAAATCCGGCAGAACAAAAATGTCTCTGAAGGGGACAATTTGAGGTCGGCAGTTTAGAAGTTTTACTGAGTAAAAAAGAGAAGGTTCTTCTTTCCCAGTAAGGGAATAAGGATGCAGTCTCTTCTTCTAAAGGAAAGAAGTACAGAAGTTTCTTAGATACCTTGTGTGGCCTTCCAAGTGAGCAGGCTAGGGGGAAAAATCCCTCTGAGTAAAGGTAAAGAAGTTTCCTACTCAAATAAAAAGGAGGAAATGAGTTTCCTGTAGTAAGAGAATGAGGAGGAAAGTCATAATTATATAGGGAGGAGGGAAAGAAGGTTCCTCTTAAAGAAGTAGGATGCATGCTAGTTAGGTAGCAAGAAGATAAAGAATCAAAGTAGGAGGCTGTTTAGGGGGTAAAAAAAAGAAAAAAGTCTGACACAATGATTGATCAGTTAACTGGAAAACTGTAGAAGTGGAGCTGATTTTTTTTTTAAACCAAGAAAGTAAATCTGAGTTCCTGTCACAGCTGAAGTGAAATCATCAGTTTGCTCTTGACGTGTGGAGATCTGCTTCTGTTTCATGGAACATCTGCAGCTGCACATTACTGCTCACAGAAAAATCAGTCATTCTGCTGGAGTTTAGTTCAGATCACCTGTCAGTTTGAGATGATGAAGTCTGCTTCATCATTGAGCTTGCTCAGTAACTTCCTGTGATCCTGTGTCTGCAGCTCAGCCGCCATGTCTAAAGCGACGGTGAAGAAGCTGCACTGGCGCTCCAAGGTACTGAAATGTTCTGTAACACCTGCAGTGAAAATGGAGCTAAATGATTTCCTGTGAAAACTTCATAATCTGTGTCGTCTGCAGGTGCAGGAGAGCTTCGTCCCGCTGGGGGGCGGCAGTGGCGGCGGTGGCTCCGGGGAGCTGGGGCTGGCCATTGGGGGCGGGGCTGACTATGGCGAGTTTCCGTTTGTCACGGCCGCCCCCGGGGGCGGGCCCACGGTGGGTGACATCATCCTGGAGATTGGAGGGACACCTGTGTTGGGAATGACCCTTGGTGATGTCAGAGGAGTCCTGAACTCCTGCCCTCATCCAATCAGAATCAAGACTGTCTCACCAGGTGAGAGAAAGGATTTAATATAAAATATTTGTCACTTTTTTAATGACATGATGATTTAATGTTTATTTTGTTCAGTAGTTCGTTTAAGTTCACCTCTAACTCACCTTATAACAGTAAGGTACAGAAGCCTGTTTATCCTGGAAAATATAAAAAAGGAAAGTTGGTCAATTTTTCTTAAAGACACACTTATGTCACTTTTCTTGTTTATTTTTGTCTTTATTGGCTGAAATGGACTTCCATAAAATGGCTCATTAACTTTACACATGTCATTTTCAAATGAAGTCACTGAAAGGGATTTTTATAAAGCTAAAACAGCGATATGTAACAATATAAATTAACTGTTGGCTGACTGAAAGATTAATCAGCACCTCTTCATAACTGTTTCAATCCTTTTCCATGCAACATTTTGTTGCCTAGTGTCTTTTCAGTATGGCAGTAAAATGAACTTAACAACTTTATTTAAGTGTGTTTTGGTAGTCAAAGCAATGACTTCTTTCTTTTTACCTCTTTATCACTTAGTTCTTTTTTCTTTAATACCTATTCTGAATCTTGATCTCATGATTTTGACTTAGCGTACATCATTTCTTGTCATTATTGTTAGTGACCAAAAAATTATTAGCAATGATTGAGTCAGTCATTCTTTTTACTTGTAAAAATTGGCTTCAGTTACTGAAGTTGTTGAGACTGAAACATGTCGAGGGGACACAACCAGACAGACAGTCCTTTTCTGTCATATTAAGCTAATTGTGCTTTTATTGTAACATTTTATTTTGAAAAGAAAACGTTTCCTGCAGTCGTCAGATCAGTGTAATGGAGTAGGAGTAGGAGGCAGATTAAAATGTAAATCATAAATCAAGTAAATTTGAGTTAAATCAAAGCTTTTTTCCAGTGCTGCATGACATACAGTAACTGTGACATCATATCCTGTGTGTGTGTGTGCCCCAGGTTCATCTCTGTGTAAAGACCTCAGGTTGTACCTCAGTAAGTGTTTCACTCCGGGCTCCATGGACAGTCAGCTGCAGCAGCTCATCAGGGAGAACCTGTACCTGCGTGCTGTGCCCTGTAAGACACACCTGCACACACACACACACACACACACACACAGTGTACATCAGCATAGTTCTACCTCTATCATTCTTTGGAAATTAAAAAAATTTGTTAAAAATCAGTCAAGTGGCTTAAATTATGGATGTATAATAAAAACTGACAGATTTTTACCTCATCTTCTGATTCACTTTCTACCACAAAACAAAACCTGTCCAGGGTACTGACACCCAGTGATTCTCTTTCTGTATCGCAGTCTTCATTCCCAGTCCTTTACTGATCACATGACTGTGTCATCCCTGAAGGTACGACCAGGCAGCCTCGAGATGGAGAGATTTCAGGTGTGGACTACAACTTTGTCTCCATCGAGGAGTTTTTCTCTCTGGAGGAGTCTGGAGCTCTGCTGGAGAGCGGCAAGTTCAAAGGTAAGGAAAACAAACAAACACACCCTCAGCAACACTGCAAAGTAATGAAAATATACTCAGGTAATATGAAACTCCGGTGAATGCTTTGAAAACTATCATTTATTCATCACAGTGTGAAATGGGCTGATTTTTTTACAGCATGGAGTGACTAATTTGGACCGGCGTTTTTTTGGAGGGGCGCGAGGAAAAGAGGATTTTGTGTCTCTAATCCTCCAAACCTCAGAAATGAAACCTGCCTCCCCCTCTATCCTCCATCTCCCCCCACGCACCACTGCACCGTATTAATCTGGTGGGATTAATGAAACTAAAATAGAAACAGAATTCACACATAAAGTCTGTTTTCACACTGAACAATGTGTCTCTGTGTCTCTCACTAATGCTCCTGAACATTTTAATTTGATAGTCTATCTATTTTCAGTTCCTGTTGAAAACCTTTCAGTACAAAAGACTCTTGTGCCTTCTCATTATTTGATTATTCAGTAATTATATAGTTTTATTATTTATTTTGTTGAGTGCTCATATTAGTAACTAAAACTGTGTCAGCTTAATTTTTAAAAGCTGATACAACAATAGGTACAAAATCTAAATTAAACATAAATTGGGAACACAGGATGGCAGGGAAGAAAATGCCAAGAAGGATGGGAACCCTGGAATGGACACAGGAAGGCAAGCAGAAAATCCAACAAAAATTAACACTTGATCATCACAGTCCAACATAAAGTCAGGTTAACTTCAGGGACATCAGTCTCTCCAGTTAGGAAACATAAACCACTGTGAATCCGTTTCAGCTGCTTTAGTGCAAATCAAAGTGACAACAGGGACACTGGAGAGGCAACAACAAGACGAGCTCCAAAGAGGGAACGGTTTAGCAGGTGCTGCCCCAGATCCTTGATCTCTCCTCATTCCTCTGGACTGATTTTTCTCTAATTTTGCTTTTTGTTAGTGTCCTTAGCACTGCTGGTAGCACGAGATGGTACCTGCAGACCATTCAGGTTGCACTGGTAGTCCAGCTCCTCCAGGATGGCACATCGATATGTGCAGGTCACATTAAGGTTTGCTGTGTCACCCAGCACAGTCTGAAGAGTGTGGAGCTCTTTGTCCAGACTGTCCTGTAATTATAAAACAGAAAGATTTTGTTAATTCACATGTTCTCTTTTTTTTTGGTTTTTACTGTGGTCCCATTGTAAAAAACTAAATTCTATAGTAGACAGTGAAAAAACAGCACATTTTCTGTTGTTTAATTGTTTATCTATTACTTAATTACTTTGGTGTAGTATGAATGGTCACTGGGGAGGTCTTCATCAGTAAGAAAAGCTGTAAAACTTATGAAAATGTATGCCCTCCTTCACTTGTTCCAAAGCCGTCCACTGGACTGAATTAGAGTCTTCACCGGGCCGATTCTGGCCCCCGGGCCTTATGTTTGACACCCCTGCTTTAGTGGGACCTGTGGGACCAGTCTCCCCTGAGAAGACTAGAACTGGAAGGTCTGCAACTTGCATCCCATCCTCTTCACAGATGAGTGCAGGTTCACACTGAGAACATGTGACACGTGAAAGAGTCTGGAAATGCTGTGGTGAACTTCCGGGTACCTTCACTCAGTTAGGAACCTTCCTAAGAAAGTTTGACTGCTTGACCACACCCTCAGGAAAGGAGGGAAAAGTAAGAAAGGCAGGAAGTAAAAGCCAAAATACAACACCTTAGAAAACTAACCTTCAAAGTAAAAAAGACAAATAACTAAAACTGGTAAACATTAAAAGAGAGACGAGGGAGCACAGACAGAAGGAGGAACCGGGAGACCTAGAAACACAAACGTTTATCAAAGCTGAGCTCTGTTTTACTGACTTTTTTTCAAGGGTGGTTTGTTCTTTTTCATCCAATCGCAGGGAATTACTATGGCACTCCTCGCCCCGTCCACATTGGCCCAGAGAGTCCACCAATCACGTACCAGGAACATCGAAACCTGCTGAGGAACTTCAGGACGAGGAGCAAGTCTCTGAGTAACCTGGAGAAAGCTGTGGAGGAAGGAGACAACAGTGAGGAGGACAGCGGCCTGTCAGGTAGAAAAACTCACGTGTACCACATCCCAGTCTCACCTGTACAGGTCTGTTTGTGTCCTGATGAGATTCTTTACCAGCAGGATCAGCTGGAGCCCCGCCCACAATCCTGCCTCTCAGCCAGTCATGGGAGTCCGCGGTAGGAACGGAGAATGGAGGAGGAGGAAGAGGAGTAGGGAGGGGAAGAGCAGGCGTAGGAGGTCCGCTGCCGGAAAACTGGGAGCTGGCCTACAGTGATTCAGGGGAGCCGTACTACATTGAGTGAGAAACATTTATCAGTTCTTCTTCTGGTGTCACCTGAATTAATCAGTTTGATTAATTCAGCCGGAAAAATGTATTCAGGAAAGCTGTGGACACTAATCCTGTTTAAACTTTAAATTGAACTTTTTTCCAGTGGAGTCTGGTATATACAGAATATTTATTCCTTTAAATCCTTATTATCTGAACCAGTCCTGCTTGTTTTTGATGTGTGGGTCAGTTTTTATTTTCTTGCAAACTCAGACATCAGACCCACAAACAGGAAGCTGCGACATCATTGCTAAGTATTTTCTGTACTTGCAAAACAAATCATTTCCAAAAGGTGCCAAAGCAGGAAGAGAAAACACTACATTTTAACTTAGTCTCAATCTGACCGATTACAGGGTCCAATGTGTCCCACAATGATGATGATGGTGGTGATTAGGATGTGTATGTCTCTCTCTCCATCAGCCATAATTCAAAGACGACCAGCTGGCTGGATCCTCGAACTCAGAACAAAGAGACAACTTCCTCTACAGAACGTAAGTCGGTTTTAATTCATTTATTCACATGTAATTTATCTTGCTTTGTTCATGATTATCTCACGTGTCTTTCTTTTATCTTCAAATCATAATTGCATAATTGGTTCTCTGAATGACATTTCAACAGTATTACATGTCCCAGCTTTTACTTTCATATTACCCCAGATATGTTATTATTAAATTCTAGTTAATTGCTCTTTATTTAATGAATTTTCTGGCTAGAGGCTGGTTTCTGTTGAAACTTCCTGTAGCTGCTTTTATTTTGACAGCAGCAGCCAGCAGAGGGCAGCATGAACCCACAAACAGAGTCACAAGCTGTTGGTTCCACTTTTTTCTTTTTATTGTCACCCCCGTCAGAATGAAAAAATAAAGATATAGATACATGTCTGTCCTCTATGAGTTTTACACTGAAAGAAAGAGTCCATTTCCTCCCCTCCTGCACACGAGCCTCTGGAGAGTCCTTCAAGGTTAGGATTGAGGATGGAGTGGACCCTAACTTTTCATCTGTCCCCTCTCTCCATCCTTTGTCCCCCCATGTCCCCTCTCTCCTCTCTCTCCATTCTCCTGTCAGTCCCAGAGTTCACCGACCAGCCCAGTCAGCTGAAGGGTTACTCCATCCACACTCGGCTCTCTAAAGGTCCTCGAGGTTTCGGCTTCAACATAGTTGGAGGAAGTCGACCCCGAGAGTTTCTCCAGGTGTACAGTGTTACACCTGGAGGGCCGCCTGCTCTCAATACAGGTACTGAGGACCACACAGGTCTAGAGTACAGTTTGCCTTTAGTTATGTCAGAAACCTGGATCCGTTTTTTTTCCATGGTTTTAGAACCAGGTTTCTGAAATCGAGTTATAATGTATGCAGAGGCAAACACAAAAACAGGACACAAACCACAATCTGGAATCTCATATCCACGTAAAAACAGTCATAAAATGGGAGTTGTTGTCGTGGGTCAGGTGGTCAGAGGAGAGGGATTTAGATCCATGCTTTCTCTCTCTGTGGAGGATTATAGTGCTGTTTATTAAGAAAAATAAAGAGCTGTAAACTAATCTCATGATCTACGACTAATCCACACACGCACGCTCACACACAGTTTAATCTGACCGATGTACACATGCCTCCTCTCTGTGAGTTGGTGCACATGCTCTGAAGAGCAGCAGCCAGGAATGAAAAAGAGCCATGAAACAACCTGAAAAACAGAGCAGAGAGTGTCAAACACAGGATGAAAATGGTTTTTCTATCCTGTTATATGTAAAATATACAAAAGATTTATAAAAGAGGAAAAAATCACAAGAAAAAAACAAGCTTAAGACCAGTTTACATGTTGTAGATTTAATTTAAAATAAATAAAACTCCCCTTTTCCACTTCAGGTCTTTTCTTTATCACCCAGAATGGGAAGATACAAAACATTAAATCTCATTTACACCTGTAGTCCTCTTGGTGAAGTCTGTACATACTGTTCACATCTGGATTTTGGCAGTTTATTCTTTTCTTCCTATAGAGACTCTCAGACTCCATCAGATTGGATGGAAACCTCAGATTTTCTGTGGGTTAGACAGTGGGCTGCAAATAAAACCTGGTGTTTCAGTCTGTAGCTGTTCACTTGGTGTAAACTTAAGTAGCTAAAATTTTTAACAGCGGCTCACCTTCACGTATCACGGATGTACAGACAGCGATCACTGCTCCCTGCAATGCAAAAGAACTTAAAACATCAATATTCTCAGACAAATTATGGGCTGTCTTCTTCTCATATTCTGCTTATTGTGGACAGACAGAGATGCTTCAGGAAGTAGAAGTCACACTGAATGTAAAAATGTGTGTTTCATATCTTTAGATTCTACCTGAAAACTTGGCTTGACAAACTGATTTCTTTGGGGGTCAACAGTAGAGCACAGAATTCGGTTGCAGCAGATATGCACTCCTGCATGTCTTGTTAGACAATAAGACTCTAACCTGTAGACTTTCCTTTTCTGATTTGTGGTCCCCAAGCGGACATCCTGGTCTACATCAACGACACCTGTGTGCTGGGTCGCTCTCATAAAGAAGTGGTGGAGATGCTGAAGTCAGTACCGATGGGTCAGAGCGTGGATGTGGTGCTGAGGAGAGGATACCCGATGCTTTATAACCCTGACGGCTGTCCCAAACAGAGTCTGGAGACGGTACAGTCCTTAATTCACTTTAATTACTCAAAGACATAAAACGGGTTAAATATCAGCTGTTTTAGTACAATTTCTACTATTTTTTCATACATAGAGTGAAACTTTTCAGTCCTTTCAAATGAAAAGTTTCCAGATTACTCCAGTGACTTCACAGTCAGTAAAATCAGTGATGAATTAGAATAAATAACTTTACTGTACATTACAATTCACTCTCCATACAAACAGCCAGAGACAACATTAAGAAGAGCCAAGATGAAAACAATCAGTGAAAAAAAGCAGTGAAAAATGAGCCACAGAAATATTTAGACCAGACTTATCCCCTTCAAATCAAGAGTTACTTCTCCGTAGACGAGTGGTTAAACTGTGAGGTGGGCACTGCTCATGGGTCATATACAGCCAGGGGAAAATTTCCATTTTAATGTTGCTGTCTAACCTCATACCTGACCTTTCAATAGCCGCAGACACCCAGCGAGTCCGCCAACCTGAACCGAGGCCTGACGCACCTCACCTACAGCCGCACTCTGGATGCCAACGGCAACACGCCAGGTCAGAGCAACCATGAAACTCCACGACATCCAGATCACAAAACTGATGACACACAGTCTCAAATGTAAAACAAAAAAAGAAACTACTTTCTGTAGAAGCTCATTTTATATTCGTCTATTTAAATCTGAAATAGTTCTCACCACGGCTTTGTGTTACAAATTAAATTTGTATCACAAATTTAATTTAGAAACAGAAATAATTTAATTTAGTTCCCGAATAATAATGTTGTACATTAACAAATAAGTATTGTAAAAACACAATGATTATTTTGTAATTAAAAGAAAGTTGTTGACTAATTTTCCCTATTTGTAGCCAGGAAGGATAGCTTAATGAGCTGCAGGCTCAGGGGTCCCAGCAGGGTACTTAACATGTCTGGTTGGAAAGCTGATCAAAGGACTCCAAAAGCAGAACAAAAGCACAAGAGGTTACAATGAAAAGGTCTCTACAAAGAGAGAAATTTATCAAAATAAGATAAAACACAATGGATTATCCTGCTGTGGGACCCTTTGGCATGTCTGTGTGGAGGGTCCCATTGTCTCGCTCTCTGGACATATTTAGAGCTTATGTGAAAATAGACATCATATCAGAGGTTGAAACTAAGAACTTTGTTTTTCTCTCACAGCCGTTAATAAATTAACCGACTTCTTCACTCTATAATCCAGGACTGGCACAAACCCCGCCCTCCTATGTCACTCAGCCAATGACAAATGGACTCACAGGCCCACCCACCCCCACATCCTCTGATGCCCCGCTGGGTCCGCCACACCCAGCGGAGAGAACATTGACCAATCACAGTGACTCTGATGGTGCCCTATCCAATGCAGGAACTCGAAGGTCAGTGTGAGCATTAGCATCAGAATCAAAGATGGTACATCATGGTGTCCCTCAGGGTAGTTATCTAGGACCACTTATTTTTATTTCTATTAATAATATGCTGCTGGTTTTAAACAAAGTCAGAGCTATATTCCCACTGCAAACTTCGCTGTCAGTCTATCAGATTATTTCTTTATCAGCTCTATGTTGTGTACACCTATGTACAGCTGCAGGTTTTTAAAGAGAACCTATTCTCCCTGCTCCTCCACTTTCAGTTGGCTTTTTTTTTGATTGGCTGCCCCTTGCAAACAGAAGGTCTAAACAGGTGGGTGGGTGAGTCTTGCACAGCTTTAGTGCTCATCCTGTTGAATTTTGTTTAGTCTCTGCTTCTCTTCACAGATCTTCTCTGATTCGTTACAACAGCAACACTCTCCCCGCCCTGTCCTCCTCTTCCCTTCTCCAACATCAGAGCTCCAAGTCCTCAGAGAGTGATCTGTCTACGTCCACGCTCCCCATCTCCTCCTCCACGCTCCCCATCACTTCTTCATCCTCACACACTCTTTCCAAACTGCCCCTCTCTCAGCCTGAGACAGGCCTCCTCCAAAACTCCACCAGCCCCCTCACCACAAAAAACACCCCCTCCTCTTCTACACCTCCTGGTGCACCTGTGCATCGTCCACTGATGCCCCAGACCTCCCTCGCTTTGACCCCACCCAGAGACATCCCACCCTGTGGCTTTAACGGGTGCCCAGCCAGTCACCAAGCACCCTCCACAGTATCCAGAGGAAACCCAGGATTGGTGCTCCCCCTTGGAGCAGGGTCACCGGGGACAGCCCACAGAGGGGAGCTTGTGCCAGTGGCTCTCGGGCGTAGTGAGAGCGGGGGACTGGGGTTCAGTGTGACAGCAGGAGGACAAGGTGGTCAACAGGCAGTAGTTAGGCGAGTTTGGGATCGGAGGCAATGCCCGTCACTGCAGTCAGGAGACATAATAGTGAAGATCAATGGAGCGGACGTCCAAAGCCTCAGCTTCTCCCAGGTAAAAGATTATCATCCAGCAACCACTGAGGGTCAAGGTAGTCTCATAAACCTGTGAGTACTTCATTGTCAGTGGGTATCCACAGTTTCAATCAAAAGCTTGTCTTGATATTCTGACTGATGGGAGTTCAGCAGTAAACAGTTGGTTTGTTCTCTCTAGAAAGAGGGAAGCTCCCATGGCTGCAGAGGTTTGTGGATATTTTCAGGGCAAATCACTGAGTTTCCCTGTGAGACCCTGAGGTGTTGTACTTCTGTGTTTTGAGCCATGTGTTGGTCATTTGTGTGTCCTGGGTTACCACAGAAAGACACAATTAATCATCAGCTCGTTCTACATGTTGTAGCTATAAAGAGAAGAGGACAGTTTACCTAAAAATAAATAAAAAAAAACTCCAAGGTACTCTATTTTCTACTCTTTTTTAAGCAGGATAATTTGCTCAGACTTCTATACCATTAGGCTTCTTTTTCAATCATAAGAGTTGCCCCCTGTTGGTCATTAGAAACAATGCAGGTTTAAGTGATTTTCACATTGGCTTTTCAGACCCAGAGTTTACATCCATCTTTTGTGTGAAATCTGTGTTTAGGACACTTAAGAAGTTCCATCAAAAGTAATAAACATCAGTGTATTTCCTTCCTCAGGTCCAGAGAGTGCTGCAGGAACACACCAAACAGGGAGAGGTTGTACTACTGGTCTACAGAGGAGGTAGATTTCTGAAACCCCTTACTCCAACCCCTGTTCACTGATGATTGTGACTGTTAATAACATAGGATCATATAACACCAATAAAAATATAAGTATGTCAGGCTCAGGCTGCAGGATGTCTCCATTTCATCGTCTGATTATTGTGTCATAAATGCTTCATGCATTAGGGTCCAAGGTACATGACAGATTACTCACTGATCCATGACCGGTTATATTTGGTACAAATTATTCAATCCAGCAAGTCCTCTAATGCAAAAAAGCATATAAATACCTCCAGTATGATAGGACCCATAAAAGTGTTGCAAAAATGGCCTTTAGTGGTAGATGTAAGTCAATGGATTTTGTGGCAGGAGACTGGGGTTGGAGTCATGTGTAGGGCCACTGTTTTTGCATTTAATTTTTTTTTTCTTTACTTAATTTTTATTGTCACTCACTATTAGGTTTAGGCACGAACATTCCTTAGTTATGTTTAGGAAACTAAAACTTCAAGTGTCTTATGATATCTTAAAAGATAGCTGGCGTAAATATCAGAAAACTGTTAAGAACCAGAAATGTGCTTATTTTGCAGGTGTTATTAACAACAACTGCCATAAGCCCCGTGTTTTATTTAGTATTTTAAACTCTGTTCTTAACCCTCCCCAATCCAACTGTACAGAAGCTTCTCCTGAAACTTGTGAAGCTTTTTTAAATTTCTTTGTTGACAAGATTTTAACTATTAGAGCACATATCTTACCCCCTTCTTATGACCCTTCTACTATTATCACGCCTTTGGTAGTTTTTAGCCATTTTGAACCCGTGTCTCCATCTTATCTGGGGAAAATTGTTACTCAAATCAAGTCTGGCTCTCCCAGTGATGTCCTTCCCTCTCGGTTTTTTAAAGAAGTTTGGGACACTATTGGACCTTTATATTCAAAGGCTTATAAACAGCAGCCTGACTTTAGGCGATGTACCTGTAACTTTTAAACAGGCAGTGGTCCAGCCTCTGCTGAAACGCCCTGGCTTGGATACCTCTTCATTGTGTAATTTCAGACCTATTTCAAAGCTTCCTTTTGTTTCTAAAATGTTGGAAAAAGTAGTGTCCTCACAGCTACAGTCTTTTTTTTAAACACTCACAACATTTTTGAGG
>VUQS01001362.1:2812-15512 GCA_015108495.1 Heterochromis multidens | reverse complement strand
GGGAAGGTTCACCACTGTTCCAAGTTTTCTCCATTTGTGGACAATGGCTCTCACCGTGGTTCACTGGAGTCCCAAAGCCTTAGAAATGGCTTTGTAACCCTTTCCAGACTGACAGATGTCAATTACTTTGTTTGTCAGCTGTTTCTTTAGATCGTGGCATAATGTGTTGCTTTTTGAGAACTTTTAACCTACTTCGCTTTGTCAGACAGGTTTTATTTAATTGATTTCTTGATTCAGCAGGACTGGCAGTAATCAGGCCTGGCTGTGGTTAGTGAAATTTAACTCAGCTTTCCAAAAAAATGTGGTTAATCACAGTTAATTCATGGGCAATTACTTTTTCACACAGGTAGGTTTGGATAACTTTTTTCCCTTAATAAATGAAATCATCATTTAAAATCTGCATTTTGTATTTACTCGAGTTATCTTTGTCTAATATTAAAATTTGCTTGATGATCTGAAATATGTGACAAATATGCAAAAAACTAAGAAATCAGGAAGGGGACAAATACTTTTTCATGATACTGTATATGTTAGTTACTCTCAGCTCTGTAGGCATTTTAGTGTTAGTGTTCAGCTCACTGTTCTCACAAGCTGCAGCTTTACTGTTCTGGTTTACTTTGATCAGTCATTTTGTGGCAGCAACAAGAAACCTTTTTTTACCCGAAATGCTCCAATAAGCTAACTGACAGCTACATGTCCAAACACTAAAAGTGTTAAGAACCAGCTTGTGAACATAGTGGAGCAGTCATCAGCTAAAGAGTCAGATATTTTTCACAAAAAAAACCTGTAAAGACCAAAAACAAAGATAAAAGGAGAGTGAATATCGCACTGACGTAGACAGAGACATGACTCAGTAAATGTTGCTCTGTCTGCTTGATGTTTGCTACTGCATTCATCATATCACAAAATAAGCCACTAGGCTGACAGTGTGACAGTGCTGGAAGATGCTGGATTTTGTTGACATTTTAATTATCACTTGTAACCAAAGTGGCCACTCTTTAGCAAGTTCATTTGGTTTCAAACGGTTCAAATGACTTATTTTGGGGCAGAAATAACCATCTATAGTGCCCAGTACAAAAAACTGTCTTAGTTTCTATAGCTAAGTTTCCCCTTTATGCCCACTCTAGTAGGGGTGAATCTTTTTATAACTCACTGGTTTAAATTGTATTAAGGGATAAAAGTCATCAATATCTGGGGTATCTGCACTTTGAGTGACATGTAGATGCCAACCAGTGGAGTCAGGTGTTTGCTAAGTGACAGCTGATTCCAGCCACTGAACTGGACCTCTCGACTGTGTTGGCAGTGTTTGTGGAGCATTTTAATGCAGTTATCGGACAAATTATATGGTTCACTATGCGGTTAATTGTAGTTATCAACCCCACCTTGGCTGCATCACCCCTTTTCATATAGTCTGTGAGCTCAGAGTTTAACCTTGACCAATGTCTTTTAAAGCTTTTTTTTTTAATCATTGAGTCAAACTTGTATATATAGAATCAGATGGATACAAAGTCACGCCAACACAAATACAAACTCACCTTCTTTTCCTCCTGCATGGGCACAAGTTCATGGTAGCGAGGGATGACAAGCTCAGCTCTGCCACTCTGTTCCTTTTGAAGGTTCACATTCTCATACTGTGTTTCTGGGACCCTGCGGGAGAAAGAGGCAATGACAATGTCTTTCAAAATAGAAAACATAGACAAACAAATAGAATATATACAAATAGAGAGGGAGAGATGTCCAAAAGCATACAAAATAGAACAGAAAAAAAAAAGGAGAAATGGGAAAATAAAATATACTGAATGAGTGGCGAAGAGAGATGTGGAGTGGAAGAATAAATAGAAAGAGAAAAGCAAAGCAAAGAAAGTGGGGAGCAGGGGAGAAGAGAGAAAAGTAATCTAGAGAAAAGGGGCTCATAAGGCTGAAATACCTGTAATAACCGTAACAAGAGCAAAGACTGAATATTCTGTCATTTTTAAATATTTCCAGTAGTCACGTGTATCACAGACATGTCTGTGTGGATGTTTAAATGTCCACCTGCACCAGTGCACCACCTTCCTTTTTATTACTTCTGCTGCCAAGGGACAATTGTGCTCGAATGGTTTGGGCTGAGTTTCAGAGGTTCAACCCCAAGCACCACTAAAATGAAACTGTTGAACCCTTGAGCAAAGCCCCTAAGCTTTTCTGATCAAGGGGTACCATATCATTGCTGACACCAGCTGTCTAACAAGCTGTGGTGCACAGTCAAAAGAATTACACTGTGCTGCAATGTAAACGTGACAAATAAGGGCTGCTTCTTCTTCCTCTAAGTCAATTTCTTTATGAATAGCTAAGCTGGGTGTGTGCCCACCCGTGTAGAAGTGCTTGGTAAGCCCCATCCTCTGTGGCCATCAATAGTAATGGTATTTGAAAAATGTCAACTGTAATGCTCTGGCTATAGGATCAAAGTAATATTTCACTTTGGAAGAACAGCCTCTCTATTCAGCACACATCTTGGTAAGAGTTCAAGAGCAGTGAACTTCTGAGATCCCAGCAGTGTAGCGTCTTATCTAACCAGCCCCTCCGCTCTGTAACTCTGCTTCAAAATGTGAATTAGTGAAAATAAATTCCAAATTCATACACTGGTGGTTAGCCATCAAATCGATTTAATATAAATATTTCAGTATTACAGATGATGTTACAGTACATGGTTGTTTGGTAAAGCTCTCCATAGGTACTACTAACTTTAGGAGTTCCTGCTGAGAACTTAAATGTCAACTATTTTATTGTTTAAGGAAATTAAAATCTTTTCAAACCTGCATTAGCCTGAATAAAATATCAAATAATTTTTATAGTATAGTTTTCTTTTTAAGACTATGTTTCTTTTTAAGTGAAGTTACCTGGCTGGACTTTTTAGTTTTCCATGTGACTGCTTATAGCAATGATGTTATACTCACAGCTCAGGGTCATATTGTCCTGGAGCTGGTCCTACCTCCACCTTCTCCTCACTTCTCCTTTCTGTCATGTTGCCAAAGTGGATCCCTTTATACTTTTGTGTAGAACTCATCTCTATCTGGAGAAGAGAAGAGAAGAGAAGAGAAGAGAAGAGAAGAGAAGAGAAGAGAAGAGAAGAGAAGAGAAGATACTTCACAGCTTGCACTTCCATTTTACAGCTTTACTATTAAAAAAGGGTTCTCTAGTGGTTACTAGTCTGCAGTATTTTGAGGTACCATTTGTGAGTTTTTCTTAAAAACAGACTTCTCTCTCTGTCTCTGCATTTTCTATTTGTATCTCTGCTGCAGCTATTAAATAAATATAAAAAAATAAAATGCTATAACTAATAATAATAAGACAATATTACAAGCCAACCTTATAAGTTTACTTTAAGTAGAATTAAAGACTATGGAAGCTTGATTCTGCCACTGAAAAAAAAAACTTGCCATCCATAAGTCAAAATTTTGGGTTATTATCACAAACTTAAAAACTCAGAATTGGGGTTAGGGTTGGGATTGGTCTGAGACTTACTAATCAAAATACTGAGAAAATAACTCAAAATTGACAAAACAAAGTTGAAATTTCAAGTTATTAAGTCAAATTTTCACTTGTGGATGGCAAAAAAAAAATTTTTGAGTTGGGGAAAAGATTTCAGCGGCAGAAACAAACTTCCATAAAAGCCACACTGGAAAGATTAAATAGACTATTGGTGTTTGCACAACAATATCTGTATATGAAATGAACATGAAAACACTTCCCTTCGCGCCAACACTTTGACTTTTGGTGAATGAGCTAAAAAAATAATAATAATTGATTCAACTAACATGTATGTTAGTTGAATTATTATTGACACTCCCTCCTCTTGTACCAGCAGGGAGTCTCTTCTAACTGGGAAGGAGAAGGGAGAAGGACAGAGGAAATAATGGTGCTATTTGTTTAAATGGTGAAGCTTCGTGACTAATACTTAAGTCCAAGAGTATATAAGTAAGATATTCTAATGCTTTTTTGTGTCCTATATATACACACATGACAATGAGGGCTGACATTACATATTAACAAATACATGCATATATAGTATTAATCTAAATACTATACATCTGTTGTCCTCTTTACATTGGTGATAATGCATTGGTTACTGCATGATCAATGCCAAATTCAAGCAGTCATCTTTTTTGTATCTCTACTAAACATGGCTACTTTCAGCTGCTCCCTTATTTACAAGGGGTCACCATAACAGGTATCTCTGCATATATGATTTAGCAGATTTGTACACAACCCCCAAGGGATGTGTGTCTCCTTCTGGGATCAAACCAGGTATCTTTCCCTGGTTAGATGAATGTGTAAACCACTACACTACGGATCCACTGTAGCTCTACTAAATATACCCAAGATTAAATGTGCATAAAATGTGATTAGGGCAAGTAGTCTTCTTAGTGGGCTTCCACTTAACAGTTTAGTCTTCGATTCAAATAATTCATGTTTCTGACAATGACAGAAGTCATGCTGCTAGTCCCTCAGTTTCAAAACGGCCTGCTTAAATGAAACTGACACAGAAAGAAAAAAAAAAAAAGACATTTGTTGGATTAAAAATCAAAGCTGCAAACATTTTTTCCATTTCTCTTTTAACTTCTTCCTTGACCCAACTGTCTGTGTTTATTATGTGAGGCAGGTTATGGAGGTACTGACAGGCAGTCTCAAAAAGTTTCTGACTCCGTGTGGTGCCTGTCTCCTTATTTCAACTTTAACAGTGACTGGAGGACAAGATCTGAGGTTAGGTCCCCTGTGATCTTCCAATCAAGTTTCAAGGAAGGGAGATAGGAAACAAGGATGTTCAGATGCACGGTTAAAAAGAAAAAAAAAAAAAACAACACTTCTGTACTGCGTACACACACAAACTATGGTGATTTCGCAGCTGGCACTGAGCTCAGAGGCACAAATTGCCTATTTATGTCAAGGAAAGCTTTTAAAAGCAAAAACAACATTGCAGATAGAGGGTATAAAGATGTGCATTCAGATATGATGAAACAGAATGGCAGGACATTTATTATTTAGATCAAAATTTGAAAAAGTGGACTAGAAAAAAAGTTTATATTGGTGGGGTTATTTTTGTGGCAGGTTCCATACGCTTACGCTGCTAATTGTGTGTTACATAAACATATCCACAATGTGCCAAATACCGATTATGTGTAAACTGACTAATGCATGATATTGGGGCTGTTATGGTAGGGTGTATTACAGACACAGGATAATTTTTATAGGCTTTATTTAAAAAATAAATAAAAAGGCTGGCTGGTATAACAGGAAATAAGGGGTCTTTGCTGTATTTTCCACCAGAAAGGATTGCATTGCAAATCATAAATAATAATTTACATCATGAGAGTGGTGATCCAAACTGTTAGTCTTAATCATTGTCAGGTTTACAGTCTTTTAACTGATAAAGACATTAACAATGACTTGCCATACCACACCGAAGTATGATGGCTAAACCAGGGACCGGTGCTGATATGTTTCTTTGATTTACGACAGTAACATTTCTTTGTAATAACAGCAAGACTGACTGACTGGAAAAACTGAGAAAAAATGTTAAATCTGCTATTATTTTTCAGCTTTGTGAAATAATGGTGATATAACACCATAAAAAATAATGTGTGTTTTTAGAACATAAGAGAAAGGCAAAAAAAAATTTATTTTTTTATAGGTTTTTATCTAATGGTTTTACCTCTTATACTCATCTATCTCACTAGAGATCAATTTGGGCTGTATGTGCCATGTCAACTAAAATGAATCTGACATCCCTGGTTTATAACATGACTTTTACCCAGTAATTTGTCATCATATGTCCTGGCTATCATAACTAAATGTTCACAGAGCATAACTGTGACATGTTGACAATGCAGTGCACAGCTGAAAGCTGAAGAAACAAAGCAGATATTGTACAACAGATTTTGGGGGTGGAACAGTTGCTATGACCACCGCTGTGAATGCAATTCATTCATTTAATTGCCAAAGTGTGGCAATCTTAACTTGAACCAAACTGTTCCTTTTCCAAATTGATTCAGGTCCTCTATTTCCTCCACAGAGTTTGCGTTCCACATCACTATCTGGATGACTGTTTAATGATAATCTGCTAAATTAAATACTGCACAATGTGAACTAACAAAATATTAAGTGGTTCTTGCTGCATTATTCATGGATATTTTAATATATCAACTGTCGTATGTACTTAAACCAATATATCAGTGAGAAATCTGTATTATACAGCTTAGCAGACTCTGATCCTGTGTTGATATGGCCAATTTAGTACACAGCAGTTAGTCGATGTTGTTTCATAAATACAGACTCAAATCATATCTGTGAATAAAAGTGATTAAACATGTTTTTGTGTTTCTCAATGAGACCCAGATTTTAAAAAAAAACAAAGTTTTGTTCTTCTGATGTCTTTCTAATGTCTTATCATTCAAAGATTGTCCCAGGCACTTTGAAGTTATGTCCTCAGACAACCACTTAATTCTTCCTCTGCACACTTTTGAACTCAGTCAGAGCACGGGGTGGGGGAAGTGTTTGAGTTTAAAGAAATAAGTGTGTCAGACGGATGAACAGAGGGAAGGAGACAGACAGATACCGAGGTCGAACCTTCAAAGGGAGAGCAACAGAAGCTGAGTCTGAGAAAAAAAAAAAAAAAAAGAGCCATGGATGGATGCACTGCTGATAGCCCTAAATCACAGCACGCCTCTGTGCCTGCGCCGGTGTGTTGACACAACCTCGGCCAATACTCAAGGACGCTGTTGACTTCCTCAGGTCATTAACAGATGAAAAATTACTTAATTGAGAGCCAGACCAGCAGGCGTGTGCATTATTTTAAGTGAATATAGTAATATAGCTTGAAGAATAATTACTAATGGCTCTCTTTGTTGGCATGTAAAATGGATGAGCATTGGTGCACTGTGGCTTTTTTAAAGTGGAGCTGCATTCATTAGCTATGGAAATGGGTTTTGGGCCAAGTGAATGAGGTGGGGTGGGGGTTCAGTGGTGCATTAGATCTACCTAACACTAATGGACGTCGCCTCATGGAAGAGAAAGTACACTCAGACACACACTCGTACAGATTAATGAAAGCACGCATGCATTCACAAATGAGGGTTTCACCTTCTCTGATGGATGAATGTTCAAACTTCAACAGGACTGTGAACGTGTCTGTGTGTATTTGTCCTTACCAGCAGCGGACTGTAGTAGGCTGGCCCCAGGGTTGTGTCCTTAGGAGGGGGCTGTTGCTTACGAAGGACACCCAGGGCATCCTCCTCATAGCCATAGGCCTGGCCTGGAGAAGGAATGGATGGGATGTCTGACTGAAGAGCTAGCCGGAGACCTTTAGCCTGCAGCCAATGCAAAGGAAAAAAGGCAGGAGAAAGGCAGAGAGAGTAAAGCAAAAAGTCAGGGTTTCTGATGGAAAAAAATGCCCTGGCTTACAAAGCAGCTGAGCACTGCCTGGGGCCAATATAAGATGAGACTGAGAGAGGGACAGAGAGAGAGAGAGAAGCAGTAATGAGGGAAAGAAGATAAGCAAAAGATGGTAAGGGAAACAGAGGCAGGATGAATAAAAAAAATATATATATATAAAGTAGAACTGTAGAAGTGCAATAGAAACAAGATCTACTGAGAGAACATAAAGAAAGAAATCTTGTGAAAAAATGCCAGGAAGTTATTCTACTAACTTTCTTCAGCTGGGAGTAATGTGCTTGTACTTTCATGCTTTTCAGATAATTGCAGCAAGCATAAAAAAATAATGCCTACTAAGACGCTCGTGTTTAGTTCTGGAGGTGCAAGTTTCGAACGCACCAAGTTAGATATCCACTAATATCCACAGATAACAGCCCGTAGGGCAGAACTAACTTATAGCTGATTTTTGTGTATATTCTTGAAAAAAAAATGCAAAAGAGACAGAAAAAGGAAGTGTGTCTGGATACAAAATACCCAAAATTCAATACCATTATTCCATAGTTCATTTATCATGCCAAGTATTATGAGAGTTTGTAAGTGCAACTTCAATACTCAAACCAGCACAAACAGGACGAAGAGTCTTCTGCACCAACTTTGGATTTGCAATTGTACGAGGCTCTTCTACTTGTTGAATTCTCAGAACAGCAATATTAAATGTGTATTAGACCTGTCGACAGGATTTTGCCCAAACCTTCCTGTTTCTGTACAATAAACACAAATATGAAAGGTTAAAAAAGTTTTAAGGGCCAAGAAACAACAGCAGTAAAGTGGACATAAAAGTGGGTATATTCAGCCTTATAAAGCCACTGCCACCTATGATAACCAAGTATTTCAGATGAACAGATGTATGACATAATACAATAAAAGTAGTAAGTGTCAGTACTACTCATGTACTTTGCCCTCCTATCTGCACCCATATGCTTACCACTTTGCTGCCAGGCCTTCCAGGGTGTCCTACATTAGCTGTTATAGCCCTGAGTGCCTTTTTTGAGGGAGGCGACACATTGTAGGCCCCGGGGCCTGGAACCTCTGACACCACATCCTCAAAACGCTTGGAGCGGTTGTGAAGACTACTGCCACCATGGACATTTAACTGAAGAGACAAGGGGTCAACAGAAAGGCAAGCAAAGAGAAAATAAGGCTGCTATCAAAAACTACATTTCATAAAAGACTTTTTTTTTTTAACAATAGGCAAGCATCATCTTCACTTAGCCACCATCTGAACTGACGGATAGCTGGATACAGTTTAACTGGAAACGGCAAATAATGCTTCTTCTCTAGACAGTCAATTTAGTTGTCTGGCAAACAATTTCACCACAAACATTACTCTGTGTCATATAGGTAACAACAATAAAGTTTAAATAAAGAGAACTTAATATTCCCATTTAAAAATTTTATTTTGAAAAACCTGCCATTGTTTCACTCTTATCCAGAGGCCACCCACTCCATGACTCCCCACTACAGTCAGGTCCTGCGCTATTTGTAAATGAAATGGTTCTCTCCAACCTACAGTACCTTGACAGGTGAGGAGTCATAGTGTCCAGGTCCTGGTACACTCTCACTGCCTTTGGAGTATATTGATTGCCTGGCTCTCAAGGAAAGGAATGGTGCATAGCCATCTGCAAAAAGCAACAACTCCCATAGGTGAGATATACAAGTGACTGCATGCTTGCAGGGGGTAAGGTGCTTTATTTTCAAATACACTGATGTAACTGTGAAACAACAAAACAGCAGGAACATTTTTGGCCTACATATTGAGTTATACTGCCAAATATATTAATTTAACCTTTATCTGTGGGCAGTGCAAGCAGATTAAAATCTGGAAGTCAAACTATTCAGTGTTCTGTCTTGCAAGAAGGAAAAAAAGAAACATTTCTGACTTTGAACGGACACAGTCTTGCTTGTAAGTACCTGATATCTTGTAACTGGACTGGCTGACATTGTATGATCCGGGACCAACAGTAGACGATGTACCCCCTGCTGTCATGAAGGTCACTCTTGGAGCCCGTCCATACATGTTTAACTCACAGGCTGGGAGCCTCGCTAAACTTCATTTATACAATAAATACTCTTTCTTGAATCTGCCATAGGGTGTTGCTGTAATTTCATTAAACTATGCTGCTCCAAGGTTAAAAAATGCCCGCCCTGTGCTCCCCTTTGTCAGGACTGCGCTGGTTACTTCGCCTGCATAGTTGCTTGGATACCACATAATGTTACATGGCAACTGCAGACCGAACACACACGGAGGAGGAGGAGGAGGAGAAGTAGGAAGAAGTATCACAGAGACAAGAGACGCGAGAGAGAGACATGGCACTCTGGGAATTTAAGTTCATGGGAGAATTAAGAAACTGCAAAGATGGTGGTAGAAGAACAAAAGCTCCTACATATTTATATCTGTCATGGTCCCCCCCTGTCCTCCTCTTCTATTCTTGCTGCTCTAGCTCTCTTTCCCTCGTGCGTGATTGTGCGTCTGAGCACTAATTCTCCACGCCCCCTCTGAGAGGGGTCGTGGCTTCCCCAGGCTCCAATTGGCGCACCTGTGTCTCATTATTCACTCACCTGCTGTATTTAACTCCGGCTCACGCCGCTGCCCTTCGTCATATTACCTGTGATTCTCGCCGTCCTCCTACTGAAAGAAGCACACCTGCAAAAGATAGAATCAGGCTGTGAGACTGAACTGAGAAACCTGTTGAGAAATTACTTACCTGTTTATGACTTGAGGAAAGTTGGACTTACTAAGTTATGATTGCTTGTCATTAATAATCATTGCCTTGTTTCCATTACATATATAACAAAATCAGATTTGACAGGCCATTCTATGCTTGTAGTTTTGTGTCCCAAGAAGCAGTGAATTTAAAATTAATTTGGGTAGGCTATTGTTTTCAAATAAATACCCAGATACATTTCAAGCTGGTTGTGGAGTGGCCAGACTTGCTTCTTGAAGTACTTTGGTACAACATCAGGAGTATAAAGCTCTTTAGAACTTTGTAAGGGGCAAAGACAGCAAACCTTTTATGCGGTTTTTATCAGATTGAGTGGCGTCTCTAATTACTCAAATAAAACTTGCCTTTAGAAGAACTTTGAAGATACTTATCAGAACCCTTGGTGGCATTTTCTACTACCTGTATCACCTGTACATTTTTGTAACACTTGTAGTCTCTTCTGTTACATTATTGGCCTTTTTTTGGCATATTTATGAAATGCTTATTTTCAGGGAGCAGCCATAGTCCCATCCTACCATCTAGTGGATGAATGTGACAGAGCCCCCACTCACACACACTGATTTACATTTTGGACCAGTTTGAGTTCATTCAAAGTCCACTGATTAAACAAATTTCATCAGCATCACTTGTTTCTGTTGAGGGGAAAAACTGTTCCTGCATTTGGCCTTAGTGTGACACTTTGTCGCTACTACGGTCTTGACGGACTTCCTCCTATTCCACAATGCAGTTAAGGTTTGGATAATGAGAACTCAGGGGAAAGCTATCCAAGTAACAAGTGGCTCTCTGGAGTGCTACTGAACTGCATCATTACTTGAATTTCCCTTCACGTCTCTTAGTCAGGGGGGTTTGTCTTTGACTTGACAAATGTCATTAACTCATTAACATTACACAGCAGATGTGACGCCTGTTCTCAAAGACTTAAGATTTCTGCAGCTGAGAAGACAACTCAGATGGTGAATCTGAATGATCATAATTGCAATAGTGATGTTATAAAAGCAACTGTATTTATTTATTAACCTATAAACTCACATTACAATTTCACACCCGAGACTCGTTGAATTTCTATTATACATGTTGCTGACAGAAAAACTGCACCAACCACTGAAAGTACTTTTAATAACACTCAGTAATCTTGAAGAACTTGCTGTAAGAAATGGGTTAATTTTCTGGCTGGGGTTTCATAAGGAGCTGTTAACATTTTCTTTTCTTGTAGATAACAAGACAGCAGAGCTTTTTTTTTTTTCTCATTGAAAAAACACAAAGCATGCAGCATATGTGATGGGAGAGGGGAATTAGATAAATCAGGACGGAGATGCACATAGTGTGGTAGTTGATTACAACTAGAAACAAACGGGTAAAAAAGATGTGCTGTTATTCAACAGTCATTTTACAGTTACATTTGGTTTCAGATAATGATGACACATAAAAATGAGTGTTGAAGTACATTTGTTTTGGGGGGACTGACAAAAATAAGGGATACGATGGAGATGGAGAATACTTCCACCAGAGGGCAGCAGGAGGCTTCAGAAGAGCCTAATCTGCCTCAAATTCACATGAAGGCATGTGGTGCCTTTATTGACAACGGGGAAACACAAAACCAAGCTGTAAGAGACTAAAAGGATCGAAATGCATTCAATAATCTGTCATTATCGAGTTATAGTATTTGTATATAGTATTTTTGATATATTTAAATATATACAAAGTATATTTAATGCGATTGTTTGGTAATAAATCTAGAAAACCCTCGTTCAATAGGATTTCTCTATTATATTAGTGGACTCTAGAGTATATATTTGTTCCTTGGCCGACAAAAAGAAAGAAGAAAAAAAGCTATTTTATCTACTCTGCGCGTAATCTTTTACTGACGTCGTCCAAATGGCAAGTCAGTAAAGGCGAAGATCGAGGATTTTACAAAGCGTCCGTGAAAGCACCACGAGTTATCGCCACCATCACGGCCAGTGTCCGTCATCGCCCGGCAAGGTGTCGCTTTTGGCAGCTAATTACCCATTTTATTCCGTGTTGAAGTGAAACATTTTAATACACACTTCGTTTTGACACCCCGCGGCACTTGGAGCCATGAAAAGAATCAGGTTTTTCGTGTTTTTCTTGGTGCTTTCCGCGTCTTTGCTGTGCACAGCCGAAGCGGGCAGGAGCAGGACCAGCAACCAGAACAGCTTCCGACGGGCAGCTAACGGCATCTATCAGACTCTGAGCAGCGTTTTCGGAGAGGACAACATTAGAGGATTATACAAGGTCAGTAAGGCCCTTATCATGCTAAGACGGCGGCTGGCTTTGTTCATGAGCCGTAGTAGCTGGCATTAAAGGCGGTTTGTGGTCTGAGCATGGCGAACAGGAAAGGGCCTGGCTAACAATTTCACGGATGCCATTTTGAAAAAAATATCCTTTATCCCCCTTTTTTTTTTTTTTTTTTTTAAATTTTTTAAAAAATTTATTTTTTTTTTTTTTTTTAAAAAAAAAATATTTTTTTTTTTTTTTTTTTTTTTTTTTTT